>CABEEJ010001390.1:14995-88318 GCA_901482245.1 Timema douglasi
CCTGGATAAATACACTAACGAATAATAAAAACTACCCCCCAGTAATTGTGTTGTTCCATAAATGTATACAAACATTTGGCTGACCCTTCACCGGGACTCCCACCAAAACACCTGATTATACACAAATAATGCTAAAACCTGCCTGGATATTGATCCAGTACAAAAGTAGCAACCACACCGCAATTGGTTAAACGGTTCAGGAGATAAATAAATTCGTCCGTATCTTTAAAAGAATAACAAACCCTGACTGTATGTATGCGAAATCCTCTCTTAGGAGACATCATGATGAATAGAAATAAATGCACCGCAATACGTTGTGAAAATCCAGGTATCCTTGGCTATAGACAGATATTCTTAATTATAGAACAGAACTATAATATATCTTTACCAAATATATTTATATTCCAAACCTTAAAAAAGCAGAGATATTATGTAAAGTGGTTTTAAGCTCGTAAAACAAAACAATATTTATCCTAGTTTTTCAATTATCATTTATACCTCCTCACTCTGATATTGTATTATTACTTGCCTACGACATGGTCAGTTTTATTGTTTGGGTTTTCAGAATTGATTTAGTAAAATACAGATTTGACAAAAATAATCACAGTTAACATTATACTTTAAATTTATTATAAAATGATAATAATCAACGCAAATCTTAATAAACCACGCCTTTTCTCAACCAAAGTATTAATTATTAAAGCGTTTTACATATAGTTATATTATAGCCGCTATGGTAACATTTAATAAAGTATGGAATTGAACTATGCTCCCACAAAGTTATACACAGTCATAATAACTTTGAAGAAACAAATAAATTCACTTCTATAACTAAAATATGTCCAATGGATGAGATTTTATCAATATTTATTTTTTGTCCACCCGGAAATAATATAAAATATTTTAAATTAGGTTTGGGACCCTTAAATTACAGAATTTTTTTTAAACTCAGCTTCTTACAAATAAAGTAAACATCTTTTAGAGTTAATATGTTATTTACGTTACATGTGTGGAATATAATAATTATTCATTAATAAATTTATAATTGGCTATAAACAGTAATGCAGATTCGGGAAAAGGGGAGACTTGCTTTATGTTACCATGTAAAACCAATCAATGTGGGCAACAGTGCCCAAATAGCGTTTGACGTGGTTAAACTTTTAATAGCTAAGAAAAACCACCAGCCCGTATGTTAATGAGAGCAAACATAATTAATTAACTTAGCATGTAAATATTAGTTATTGATTTTATCATTATCAGAACTATAAAGTAAAATTAATTTATTAAATCAAACTATTCGGGCATCGCTAAAAGACATAACCCCTCCTCCATCACTCCTTCCAAACAGTCAAAAAATAATTTAACGACTTAAGGCCTTCTCTAACTTAGTTGTTGGGCGTAGCTAGGCAAACTATTCTGCAGTTATGTGTGGAGGAATATCATACCTCGCGGGCTCTGTGAATTAGAAGTTGCTACCTTTCAAGCTCGACGGAGTGTACAAACTTCCTTCTTGTTCTTATTTAATAGTGATGCGCGGCGCTATGGAATGTGGCACACTTACCTCACCGCAGCAGTACACCAATTGATTCAATATTTATTGGCATTTGTCAAAGAATAGAAATCACCAGAAACTATGTGGGCAGTGGTGGGTTTTCAGTAAGGGCAATAACCTTCTAGCCATTAACAAGGAAAACTCAATCTTTAATTTGAGTGCCACAATACAACCATAAGTAAGTTGTTCTTTCTTTTAGAATATACACATGGGTGTTTCCCGGGGGAATATTTACTAGTGGTTCAAGAGAACAGTTGTTTGGTCCATGTTTTATGAATTGACAATGGGAGTGTTTACCGGGATTTTATCTTCTGGAAGCTTCGGTTAGTAAAGTTTTAAATAGGCCTGCAACCAGAGATTGGGGCTCACTAATGGTTTTTGTTGGTCATTTAACACAACTCAGTCATGGAACACTTTCATATAATTTTTTATTTAACAAATTCAAAGTTGAGGACATGTGTTCCTTCGCTATCTCGCGTGCTGTATAAAGAAGTATAGATAATGTACATCTGTGATTAACAAGCCATATAATAAGTAGCCAGGATTAATTAACATAATATTAATTGGTAACTTTGTTGATGGCAACCACTATTAAACTAGCAATTACAAGTACCATATATCAATGTAAATAATATATGGTACTTGTAATTGCTAGTATAATAGTGGTTGCAATCAACAAAGTTACCAATTAATATTATGTTAATTAATCCTGGCTACTTATTATACGGCTTATTAATCACAGATGTACATTATCTATACTTCTTATATATATACACTAACACACTACGTAAGCCTACATAACGCATCAACTATACGATCTATTGACAGAATTATAATTTTAAAAACAAACTTTAACTCCACACTGACCTCAATTTTTTTTTTGCTACACCCTTACGGATACGGTCGTATACAGGCTGGCCAAGAAAACGATGGTTGTATATTGTGACGGCTTTGGCGTGTAGCACAGTTTATGATGAGTGCATAAAAAGAGAGATTCTAAACTCTCTGTAAAATATTTAATGGGAGATAAGGAGCACTAAAATAAACTTTTTTTTATCAGGTAATATATGTCCGTAAACTTTACCACTTGGCTCTAGAGGACGCTGTTTGGGGGCGCGGTAGGGTGGTGTGTCAATTTGCTATTTTCCATCGTCATCATTCGTAACGCGGACTTCATATGTGTAAACCGGAGCATTTCATGAATTCTGAGGCATGCTGACATGCATCTATCGTATGGTGCTGCCAATGAAAATGGAAAAGTTGCTGTAATATTGTACCGTGAACGGTGTCCTAACAGGTGTGTGCTGATCTGCCAAACCTTCGCACGCTTGCTCCGGCAACTATGTGAAACTAAAACATTCCATATAAACATGCATGACCCTATCGCCCGTTAAAGTTGGTACAGAATGTTTCGAATCAACCTGTATATATAAAGTTATGTGTATGTGTGTGTGTGTGTGTGTATTTGTATATACACAAACATAATACGAGTTAAAGTAAATTAAATCATATCGCCATATGAGCAACATTATATAACCTATAAAATATAAATAAGTAGGCAAACACTCAAAAGTGACAGATGATGAACATATGATTTGACATCTTAATTAATTAGATTAAATTAAGTTATAGCACCGCGTCTTACTATCCGTTCAGGCTATACGTTTAAGAAATAATTACGCTAGTGGGTTGGGAATCGGGAAGGTTGAATTTATAGGAAGTGAACCCACATTTATGTGGAGGGAGAGTGGAAATCAATTTAGGAAAAACCACCCCCAGTATACCCAACCGTGATTCAAACCTCGATCTCTCCTTCCTCGGCAGTCTGCTCAATACGAAACTACCACGTTAGATAACTAAGCCAACTAAGTGGGTGGCATTTTAGTGGATTAAACTAGGTTTAGTAATTTTGTTAAGCTGTTGAATTAAGTTATAACTTAGGAAGCTAATTTTTTGTATGACTTCAAACCCGAAAAGGAGAATCTTTTTGGTCCATTGGTGGAGTTAAAGTGTGTTTGTGGTGCACATGACCCGATCAAACTAAATCTGTAGTGTGTTGACCTCTCTCAGTTCCCATTTGAAAGGCTTTGTTCAGGTCATGTGAATGTGTGATCATTGGCTGAGGGAATAATAAAAGCTCGACTTTGTGGGAAGAACATTCAACCCACGGGTCTACAGTTTGAACAAACGATGTATACACTGAACACAGATTGAGCGCTTTCCTAGTGCTCCTTCTCCACCTTCCGGTACCCCAACCACCAGCCTCCTATCCTGGCCCCCCCACACACTGGTTAAATGTTTGGCTGTTCTCAAAGTAATAGGGCCTCTAGGATGCGAGTTGATGAACCTTTTTTTTGTCTACCACATATCTTTACCCTTTCGGACATTATGCATGTTATTTACGCCACTGGGGTAGGGATGAGTAAGGTATAATGTATATTAAATGTATCCACATTTTCATGGAGGTAGAGTGGGAAACTTTAAGGAAAGTTTATTCTCAATATACCGAGATGAGATTCAAACCCTGGACTCTCTGTCACCAACAACAGAATTATTATGCCTCACATTTAGACGGACAGCCTCTGTGATTTAGTGGTCAGAGTTCCTGGCTATGGATACAAAGATCCCGGGCTTGATCCCCAATGCTTCCAGATTTTTATGTGAACTTCATGAGGACAAGTGAGGAGCTACTTGAATAAAGAAGTAGTGGCTACGGTCTGGAAAACTGAGACTAGCAGCCGGAAGGTTCATTGTGATGACCACATGTCATCCTTTATCCCCAAATATTGGCACTATCTTCACTAACATGCGGTGGCTACTTAGTTGGTATAGCTCGCTTTTAGGCTGACGACATGGATGTTTTTTACATTAAAAGGAACCAAAAATTGTATATACCTTGATGCTAAATTTAAAAACGGGGATATTAATTAATATGCCCCCATATCAGTGGGTATGTGGACTAAATGCCCAGCTAAAATAATATATTTGTCCTGTGAGAGTGAGGGTGGGGTTAAAATCCCTGCCAAGTTGTCAGGGTGTTTTTTTTATCAATTCTTTTCTACTCGCCTATGCTTTCTATATTGTTAACCTTCCTCATCGCTGCCAATTGGTGTGATTAAATTTAAATAGCCCGAATGGATAGGAACCAGGGGCAAAAACATTTTTATATTTTTCTTTATCAGATTTGTACTTGTTTGAGGAAGTTGGTTCCTAAACATTTTTTAAAATTTATATTACAGTGGAGTGATAAAATTTGTATTTAAATTGCTAAAGGATATAATATTCTAATAATAGAGTTAAGGTTTCTGTTGTTTTTTTAATCTTTTAACCGTCTTAACAAGTTTACATCTTTAGTTTGAAATTTTATCAATGTAATGAAAATAATTTACTACTAAAGTAAAGCATGAAATTTATTTGGTTTAGTTGAATCCTTAATTTTAAAATACATATTTGCTTAAATAAAATAGTTTCAAAACCTTCACCCAACAATACTTGATACTAAGAATGCCTAAAGGCATTATATGTTTCTAGCTACTCTTAATGTCCCATATTATAATGAACGACTGTATTTTCCCCAACTCACGTTTCCACGCTTACTACCCCTTCTCTGCATCTCTTTCCAAACCTCTCCAACACCAAGCTATAACTTAATGTAGTAGCCGCTATCCTATGCCATATATTACACACACGAACAAAAAAATAAAAAATAACGAGAGCAAAGCTACATATACACAAAAAAAACAGAGAGATGACCAATCTAAAAAAATATATGACGGACTATGAAAAAAAATACTGTACGTATTTCTGATAATGTATGGCTTAGGCTTTAGCTATTGAATGTATGTAGATATATAGGGCCTACAAAGCTGACGCAGTAAATGGAAAATATTGCCGAGGCTTCCGATAGTTACCCCGGTGGCAAGATAAAGAGGGAGGAGAGTGGAGCGTTTTGGTTCCAGCCTCCCAACCCCCTCACTTTCACCCACACCCCTCCTCCCCATAACCTCCCCTCCAGCCCTTAACCCCTCCCCCTCCACCTTGCTCATAATAATTGTGAAATAGTGAGTGCTAGTGAACAGAGGAAAGATGACCTCTTCTCCAAAACAATTTTATTTTTTAGTCTTGTAAATTCATCTATTTAGGAGAATAAAATACGTTAGGAAAGAAAATGTATTCGGTGAGTTTGGAAGGATTCGTATTTTTTGTGTGAGGACATTTCTTCCAATTATGGTTAAAATACTTAAAATTTCTAATAGAATGTATGTGTATACATACATTAAGAGTTTGTATGTAAATCGTTTTAATAAATTACATAAAGATATTTTATCTATTTGCGTTTTTAGTTAAACAATGTATTAAATTACCCACATCGAAGGGTACGTGGACCTAATATCGGCTCATTTAGTTTGAGTTGCTTGTGACAGTGAGGTCGTGGTTCAAATCACGGCTGGGTATACTGAAGGTTTGCACAGTCTTTCTCCAAGTAGATGTGTGTACATTTTCTCTTAATTCTACCTTACTTAACCTTACTCCATCAACGTGATTAAAATGTTTATTTGAGTAAAACCCTAGAGGTTGGTAAGATTATTATTAAAAAATTTGTATGGAACAAATAGGTAGTAAGATACCTTGAAAAAAGCCCTACATATTCTCTTGTATTTTCACTCTCAAGACAGGTTGAAATGGGAGGCTTTTTCAACAGTGTGATTTGCCTTCCATCAAAGACAAGTTGTGATTTATATTTTCTCAGCTAAATTTTTGTCCTAGCTTACTTAAAATTAATTCGTTAATATCTATTGTTTTTGACATAGCAATAAATACTATTTATTATTTACATTGTTACCACACCCCAGCCTCCCCTCCCACATACCTACATATTTTACTACCCGTTATAATTATCATCACTTTTAAATACAATAATAGGATAATAAATGGGGGAAATGCACGCGCATTTGCTTGTAGGGAATGATAAAGTGTGGGAAACAATTAAGGAATAACCACTCTTAGTACACGTGGCCGTAAATCCATCCCCGGTCTCCCCATCACGTGTAAACAAAACTAGGCTAACTTGACTTTCAATCTACGCGTCAACCGATGTGAGTTCTTTTTAGTTACTCATGCTACTCATCTATTATGAACTGAGAAACACATTTATTTATGTGGGACTAATTATTATTTTATAAAATTCAAAAAAATGAGAGAATAAACTAATTATTACTAACCGGACTTGTTAGTATAATTTTTTATTCAATACAATTTTACTTTATCTGTAAATTGGAACACCGGTAAAATGTATTAATATGTAAATTATTTTAATATTTAGTCCAGTAGGTCCGTTTGATGAAATACGATTTTATTTGTGGGGCGTATAGAATTTGATTACACAAGCGTTGCCTTTTTTTTTTATGTTTCTGTAAACAGTTGCCAAGATTTATATCGTCCTTCAAGTCCCATTTGTACACTCTTACTAAGGTTTAATAGTTTCAGGGAAAACACAACCATTAGAAAACATTATAATTATGATCTTTATCTGAAGCTAGATTAAATTTGAAACATAATTTATTTACACTCCATTTACCCTGAAAGGTAGCAAGTTTATTCTTCTTGTTTCCACTACGGCACAGCTTATATGGCTATAATATAAACTATAAAGGTGATACTGCAAGATTTCACTGTTCAGTGTACATAGTAAGGCAAAACAATTTTCCTTTAATTTATAAAATACATTGTATTTACCTGGGGGTATTTAACGTTCACTTTCTTATCACGACATATAAACTAATTTAACTCAAAAACAGACATAGCAGCCAGTCCTCTGGTTTTTAATTCATCACTGTGAAGGGGGAATTCCAATTATTCTAACAATGATAAATATTTAATTTGTCATGCCAATAAACGAACTTGAGAACTTTGACTTAATATACAGATATGTTACCTACTTAGCCTGAGTATCAGATACCATACATTGAAGATGAAGAAGTGTTTAAGTTATTTGTGTTTGCGTTGGTCTTAAGAACGCGCATCACATACCAATCAACCCTGTGCTACAGTTGGCTAGAAATCGTAAATTTACACGAACACTATTTCACATGGATTAAACATTAATGAAGATAAAGAGTTAATAGAAGTGCTTAATACTGAATATTGTTTAAATATTTGGATGAAAACTGCATTGAAAAGGCCGTTTATGACAATTTTAGAATGGCTTCACAGCAAAGGATTGTGCACACATCTTTATTCTGACTTAATAAGGGCGTATTGTAGTTATTAACAATAAACTTGGTTGCTTTGTCCCCCACAGTCACCGCGGAAAATTTCTAGTAATCATTCAAATACGAATACACACCGCAAATTTCTGGCACATAGTGAGTTTTTTCTTTTCCCTTTTACTCCCTTACCTCGCGCGAGCCGGAAGCTGAGTTGGACCTGCTATGATGCACACACATGCCCTTAGCCCGGTGAAAGACTGACGTTTTGGTCGCGTTTTAGTCGCTGCGACACAAATATCGCGACCCGGTTGCTCTAGTGTATTGCATTTTTTCGGAAGAGAGGGGTCAGACTAGCGACATGAACGCCGTGACAGATTTTAAAACGTCGATGTGAGCGTTTCTTGGGCGTAGTAACCCCTCTCATATGAAACAATGTAATACACTAGAGTGACCTGCGTCACAGCGACCAAAACATCAGTGTCACCGGCCTTAATACCGTTCGTCCGCAAAGTTAAAATCAGGGCGAAAGGGGCTTACAGATTTCGGTTTAATGCGATTGATTTGGTTTGTTGACAGTGTGTTTTTCCACTTTCTCAACATGGAAATGATGATATAGCTATTTAAATCAAATTCCTTTTTACTCACACAGATGAAAACGTTGGCTAAGGCGTCAACCTCTTCTGGACCGATTTTCTTATAATGAAGGTTGTAGAGGTTGGGATTTGTATTCCGTCTAGGTTTGGTGAGAGTAGTTTTCTTTTTTATAATTTCCAATTCTTACTCTACGCAAATTCAGGTTTCTAAATTCAATATACTCATACTTACTCTATTATTATAAGCTGATAGACCGTACGGGTAGTAGAGTAAGGTGGGGCAAGAGTACGCGTCGGGTAAGCGTACGCTTTGGCTTTATTTCTATTTTGGCAAAATAGCAGAGTGCCATACTGTTTGGTTTTAAGAAGGTGTCATGGCAGCTAGGTTGTCTACATAGTTTGAGTTGAATCTGAAAACACATTTTCAAACAATGTGGTTGTGATTTTAAGCATTCTGATGTAATTTGACAGTATTTAGCAAACGTAATAGCTACATAAAATATTTATTAAAACTAATATGTATTGTTATATTTCAAAAGAGCTGTTTTTAATGTAAACAAAAGTGTCCACTTTATTTAAGAAGTTTCTCACTAAGTGACAGAACTTCCCGGTGAGTTGTAAAACTATGAGTGGGGCAAGGGGCCACGCGAAGGGGCAGGGCTTACCCCAACTCTCGATAACGAGTATTTCTCGATTTATATTAACTCATTGAACTATTTTTTTCTGAATACAAATTAATGTGTAGCTCTATTATTACCCTTAGTAGATAGGGAAAATCAGTGGCGAAGCGTGGAATCTTTTCAGGATACCAAAAGGTTGTTTAAGACATATTTAGATAAACAAAAATAACTTAATACATATTTATTTAATGTAAATGTATGTGGTCCAATTTACAATTCAGGACTTATAAAAAAACAGCTAATCGTAAACCATGTACTGAACAAATGCTTAACAGAGCTAAACAAATGCTTTAAGATTAATTTTCGAAACGACAAATTACAAAATATCTTGAAATAAGTGAAGCTACTTTGAGAAAACGTTTAAAAAAGGTAAGTTATATTGAATGTAATATAACTTTTTTAAATTTAAAATTCAGTTTGTAAACTATGATATAAAATATAACTTGAACTTATTTTATTAGTGTTTCAGGGGTTTGGTGTAAATAAACTGGGAATGTTTGCAAAGATATTTGATGAAAGACAAAAAAAAATAATACTTGGCTAAACATTGCAAGGACCATGATGCATGGTTTTACGGATTGGCATTAAAAGATTTAAGACTATTATTATTTGAATTTGCTGAGACAAATATAATTAAAAACCCATATGATAAAGAGACGAAGCTATCTGGTAAAAACTGGGCATACAGTTTTATGAAGAAATTTAATTTGACAACCCGTATTCCTCAAAAGTCTAGCGTTGCTTGAGTGATAGGTTTTAACAAGATTCAAGTGGATGCTGAGTGATAGGTTTTAACAAGATTCAAGTGGATGCATTTTTTGACAATCTCATAGCCTCAATTTCGAAATTTAAGTTCTCATTGACTCGTATTTTTAATATGAATGAATCTGGAATAACTACAATTCCAAATAAAGTTTCAAAAGTTGTTGATAGCATAGGATAGAAAGCTGTTGGTAAAATTGTACCTGCAGAGGGAGGGCAGCTTAAAACCATTGTTTTTACTTTAAGTGCCAGTGAAAATTATGTGACGGCTGCGATCATTTTTCCAATAAAAAGAGGAAAAGAAGCGCTGGTGAATGGAGCCCTTCCAGGTTCAACTATGATGTGTTCTGACAGTGGGTACGTAAACACAGAGCTATTTAAAGACTGGTTGAAGCATTTTCAGAAAAATGTAATGGCAAGTTTAGAGAACCCCGTTTTGCTTTTTGTAGACAACCATACTGCACATATGAGTTTGGATGCTAGGATCTTCTGCAGAGGACTTTGTATCAATCTCTGATCCAACACTCCGTATAGTACTCACAAGCTGCAACCTTTGTACAGATTTGATTAAGTCACTAAAATATATTTACTCACAAGCTTGCGACCAATGGTTATTGAGTCATCCTGGGCGTAACATTTCCCAATTTAAAGTCGCGCAACATTTTGTCAATGCCTACCAAATATGTGCCACAATGACCAAAGGTATTAATGGATTTATTATGTGTGGTATTTTCCCTGTTAGCCGTTATGTATTTTCAAAAGAAGAGTTTATTCCATCAGCTGTCACGGACCAATCTAATGGCTCATCAAATGCAACATCTGAGACTCAGACCTCAACATCTTTGGCTGACAAAAAATATTCTCAACCACTAACATCTTTGGCTGCCAAAATACAGTATATTCTTAATCACCAACATCTTCGGCTGCCACGATATATTCTCAACCATCAACATCTTCGGCTGATACAATATATTATTAACCATAAACACCTTCCGCTGCCACAACAAATCGATCCTAAGCCCTAAGCCATCAACATTTGTGGCTGACATAAGAAACCATAAACCATCGATCTCTTTGGACTCTGTATTAGTACCTCAACAACAAACGACTTCTCCAGTAGACCTGATACCATTCCCTAGAAGAACAAAACATCAAAATAGGAGAAAGAGAGGGCAAAAATCTCAAATCATAGCAGAGACACCATTTCAAAATAGTTTAATGATAAAAGAAGAAAATAAAAATATTATTGTTCAAGCTTGGAAATCATTGTTCAGATATAAAATTAATACTCCAATGATGTATCTGCCAAAAAGAATAAAAACAGCAAAATCAAAAGTTAATGAAAACATTCTCTGCCCCGGCTGCGAGGAACAGTACGAATATCCAGTTCTAGAAGACTGTGTCTAATGCAAGAGTTGCAAAGGATGGTGGCACGAAGTTTGTTCTAGTTATGAAAGGTCAAGTGAATTTATGTGTGATTATTGTTATATATGTAAGAGTACATATTATAAAATATTGTTATAGTATTTATAATGCGTACTTTTACCCCGTAACGAATGTGCTCTTCTTACTCAACCTATAGGGGCAAAAGTATCGTTTTGTCAAATTTTTTAATTTTTAAATAAATGGTTAAAATAATTTTTAGAAAAAATATTAAAAACTGCTACTTCAATGACAATAGAATTAAGATAGTTATCCCAAAAATTGACATAATTTAACATATATTTTTAGCTTATATATGTGTTTAAACGTTAATTACGTCCTCTTGCCCCACTTTACTCTAAGACAAGGAGCGAACATATAAATGAACATCCTTCTACCTGTTATATTAGATTAAACAGTATACGCCACTGAAAACAAGTGATAGAATTAAATTGGACTTTTTTTAAAATTCACATATTTTATGATTTTGTAAAATATCTTAAAGAAATGGACACTTTTTCTTAAGCATGTGCTTCCCTTTAGGTGATAAATATAGGCCTATGCATTTAGTGGGATTAACTACAACTATCATCCTAGCTTTGTGTTTTAAGGGGTATTCGCTGTGCACTTTCTAAACTAATTGACATAAAACTCAGTTTCCCGACTGTTTTTCTACATTTTTCCACTTCATATTGGTACCCGTTAAGGTTATATTCTTACACTAATTACGCTAGTGTAATTGGGATGAGGAAGGTAGAATTTTTATATGAAATACACCCGCATTCTCACGGTGGCAGAATGATAAACCATTCAGTCAAAAATCTCAGTGCACCTGACCGGAATTTTAACATCGATAGCACTGGCATCGGAAGTCCAGTCTAACACTAAAGTGACGCCCTAGGGGCTTAGAGCATTAGACCAAAGATGTGTGTTTAAAGTATGTTTGGCTACAGTTTAAAATGAATCAAACACTAGGTTCTAAGGTCTGTAAGCAGAATAATTACTCATTGAAGCTATGATGACAAATAAGAAAGGAGTGGAGTTAAGACCTTCTTCGGAATCTAACCAGCCTGAAAACGAAATAGTCCCGCTGCTATGTGAGCGCCGTTTGTGAAGAGCTCTGAAGTTCACCGAGTAAAAGGGATTTAGAGGTGGTGCTGGCGATCGTTGTGCTTTTCTGCCACTTGATTAAGTGCTAGCATAGCACTTCCAAAGCTGTTTGTATATGTGTGTGTGCGCGTATGTTGGTTGACTCTCTTCCCCTCTCATACTTTCATCATTCTTTGTTGATCGCCCTCGTAAACACCATTCAGAGTGCGCCTCCGACAGACAACTGTAACTGTCACCTCGTTGAGAAGGTGGGAATCGAACTGGACGCACTAGAGAGATTTCCCCAGCAACAATGAGTTACTGAAACAGAAGAGGGGATGGAGGACGTTATTGGAAATTCTCTGGTTGAAAGCCTTGCGATTAAAGATGAGATGGGTGAAAAACAGGGCTATCTTCACTTTTGGATGTCTTTGAACTCAAATTGATATTATTTCTTTTGATTTTGCTCGTCTGAGAGCAGTCAAATTAGTTTAGAATTGGGAAACTATCTATGTTATTTGTAATATCAATTTTTTGAATCTGACTCAGTGTAGTAGTTAGCTAACGCGCTAGTCTCGTGTTTAGCTAGATTGCTGAGGACCGGGAAATCAAGGTTCGAATCTTAGTCGGGTAGACTGAGGGTGGTTTATCCTAAATGTGTTTCCACGCAAATGCGGGTTAAATTTTTCTAAGAAACTTCAACCTTCCCAATTCCTATCCCATTAGCTTAATTAGTACTTAAGCGTATAGCCCAAACGGGTAGTAAGACGTGGTGCTAAATAAAAAAAAATTGGATCCAAAATAAATACTGTACCTTCTATAATAATTTCATTCACAGGAAGACTAAATAAATGGAACGACACAATCATACATATTTTCTCATGTAGTTGTTTATTGTAGTTCGTTGCGTATAACCCGAACGTATATTAAGACGCGGTGCTAATAATAATAATAATAATAATATTGTAGTTCGTGACAAAATTTTAAAATTAATGCATCATTAAACTACCCTGTAATGATTTGTTTTATATTAACGAACGTACTTTATATAAATGTAAAGTACTTCCCAGATACTCACTATAAACAAACTATCAACTTTTCAAAAATTAATGACTAGTAACCTACGCTTAACGAATTGTCTTTCCTCTCTCCCTCCAAATCAAGTACAGTATACACTGTAATTTATGATTTCAAACACCACCCAGATATCCATTTTAAATAATATTGTTAGGCTAAATTTTTAAAATTTCTAATTTCCAAAACCCAAACTAGTCATTATTAAACTACCCTTGAGCAAGTTTTTCCTCAAAAACAAGTTCGGGTCTACAGTGAGTGCTGTTTGTCATGTCAAACACTCCTCAGATATCCATTTTAAATAATATAATTTAAACTATTTTCAAAATATTTGGAATTTAATAATCAGATGATGATTATGATGATGATAATAATAATAATAATAATAATAATAATAATAGTAATAATAATAAATATACTCAGAAATGTGTCTAAAAATCATTTGAGCTATTTAAAAAATTGAATTTCCGAATATCAATCATCAGTTTGAAGGCTAGAACAAAAATTTAGAAAAACCTCCTGATATGTTGATCTATAATAACTAATTTTCAAGTTCAAGCAAAACCCGTCCAACAATTTTGACTGTAGCCCCAAGTGTAAACGGACAGACAGATATACAGAATTGTATGACCTATTTTGGGTGGGCTTGGGGGAACGTAACACGTTAGATTCATAATAATCTCGAGGTAGACATTTTTAACGATTACTATATTTTCTCTGTATGATAAAGTAAAACTACTGTAGTGTTTACATACGGTTTTATGATGTATTAGTTTGTTTTTCCCACCACGTCCCACTACCCGACGGGAGTGTATGCATTTAATTACACAAAGTATCGGCCTTGTTGGATAAAGGTCTATCTAGAGGTCTCGGGCTCGTTCCCAGCTGGTAACTGGGGATTTTCTCCAAAGAGAAATAATTCTCATGGTCACCAGGGTTCAGTTAATTAGGCTTAAGTTGAGGTTAAGCTATTAGTTGGCTTCCCCCGGCCATACTCGTTCACTATAATTATCCTCTCATCTCATCGAGACATGGAAAGACCCTCCACGAAAAAGATGTATGATTAGTAAATTCGGGCGTCCCCTGGACAGCGGTACATAAGTACCTACAACTTTAAATTGTTTAATATATGTTTGCGTAAAACAGTAGACGGGGAGGTGGTGTCGTCTGTTCAGTCTAGCAAGGCCATATACAAGGTATATAGCAGATCCTCAGCCCTATGGAAGTTTCGCTGTGTCCTTGAACCAGGTTGAGTCTATCAACACTTGGGCTCGCTAGTGTCAATGCTGAGTGGTTACACCATTTCCAAATGTACACTTGCTAAACAGCACCCTTTTAACATGTTCGTCATAAATGGGAAGTCGTAATGTGCAGTTTGCCTAAGCTCTTCGCCGAGGTAGGATAATGTGGAGAGGTGGCTGGGTCGATACCTGAACCTAGCTTTGTTTAAGCTGGATGATTGCCTCAAGAAGTGTTTTTGTGTCTTCTTTCCAGGGAAATAGTTGCTTAAAATGACCTCTTTTTTTAAATGCCTCTTTATGTCACCTAGCGATACCTGTGTTGAAGGACTCAAGGTCTCCCACGGAGCGCATCCATTTTAACCTGGAGGCTGGTGTATACATGGTTTGTGTGCGAGACTAACCAGAGGGTTGCTTAACATGAGCACGTTATTTATAAAGATGTCGTTCCATACTTTGAGCCTTATTAGTTTATTTATAAGGTGTGTCCGAATCTTCTAACATTATCATTAAAGCATGAATAACACTTTTTCTGTTTATATTTTACACATTGACATTCAAATCATATTACAAAGGATCGCCGACAACCAATCAAAGAAATGAATTAACTGTACTAGTATCATAAACTGCAATAACGCGTATAGCTCCATATTTGATTTTACCTTCTATTAGCCATTATGAAAGGATGTCATGAAAATATATTTTCATTCTACATGAAACATACTTACAAAAGACACCGACACAATCTTTATTGAATTACTAGTTTCATTTATGTCATTAAATTCAATCTCCCTTTTCCACTCCACTTCTAAAGAAAGAAAGGCTTACAAAAAAAACTTACTATGGATTTAATTTCTCTTTATTGTGAGCTAACTTATCGAAGTAATGAAATCAATTTATTTTTAGATTATTTTTAACACCACGTCTTACTACCTGCTAACGCTATTCGCTTGTCTATTAATTATGCTAATGTATTAGGATTTATGAAGTTTGGATTTAGAGGAAGTGTATTCGTATTTACTTGGAGGAAGTTTGGAAAACCACTTAGGAAAAAAAACCTTTATTACACTCCTACCGGGACTCAAGCTCCACTCTTCCTGTCATTGGCAGTTTAGTATATTGGAGATTGACACCTTAAACCATATGGCCATCGAGACGTGTGGTATTCACATGCATATTAAGTGTTGGAGGTGGTTAATGTGGATAAAACGCTTTTCATGTTTGAGGGGTGGGTGGGGAGGGAGGGTTGGGGGCAAATTTTTATAACTTTTAATTATTGTTTTTTGTAGTATTAAGCATTGGTTTCTTTCTCTTAGCTTATTTTATATTATATTTTGTGCAGCTATTACAGGCATTCGTAATATTTTAGAAGGGCTTAATTACTATCCATTAACAACGATGGTATAAATACGCGGATTTGCAGTACCATCTAAATGTCTGTGTTAGTTTGTTTACTTATTAGAGTTGTGGTTTGTGGAAAAAAAAATTGTTAAACCTTTTTTTTGCAGTTGTAAGTGAAAATGCCTTTAATTCTTAACCTCTTATCTTTTCACCAAATTACGTTTTCATTTAACTGTCTTAGTTGGCTATATATGATACTGTCGCCCTTTTTTCACCCAGAGTAAAGAATAGGTGGCCGTTAGAAGTATTGTCTAAGCTACAGCTCATCACAACTTATTCTACATCCAAACTAGTCATTTCATAGAAAACGATAATGCTTTGAATAATACTAAGAAATAAAATGTGATAGGCATAATCTCTTTCCTATTGATCCGTTTTATTCAAAATTTTAATCTTCAAATCAAACACAGCAGACAACCATATTTTTCCTTTCATATACAGTACTCTTTTTGGAAATGTTTTGTAAGAATTTAATTAATAGTTTATTCTTTACAGTAAAAATGTAAATAAAATAGTGAACTAAAGGAGTTGTGTTGTAATTAACAAGATTATATATTTGTATTTATGATGAAAACTAACTCAGGGTATTATAATATAAGGAACGCACTTATAGGTTACATTTACTTAAATTGATATGTATAATATCTTTTGGTAGATTTAGTTCAATTTAATTTAATTTAACTGACCAAAATAAGTTATACATAATATCAATTTAAGTAAATGTAACATCTAAGTGCGTTCCTTATATTATAATCTCACATTTCTCCTTACTACAACTATAATGAATATTAACTTCTAAAATAACGTAACGGCAGTTGATTGAATTTGTTTTTATTCCATTAAACCTTCATGCGATTGTTTCTTACTATTTATATCACGTTCTACTTAAGTTTCATTAGAGCAATGTTATTAAATGGTGTTCGTGGACTGGTACTGGTACGTGGGCGGGTGGGATCCAGTAAGTGGGCCAGCAACAAAAAAAAATTGTTTAGTTAAATTGATTTAAATCTCCATGTCAGGTAACGAACGAACGATCTACAAATACAAGTTCTGTTGACTTGAGTTTCAAGAGATTGCTATGACAGGTTTTACCATTTGGCTGATTTAATTAGCAAAGAAAGTAAGTACCTTGATGTAACATACTTTCCATTTGCGCAATGACATGTTTCATCATTTATCAAGTTTATCAACGTGGTTTGATTTCTACTTCCCGGAAAAGGAGGATCCATGAAAAGGGACTGAATTGATTCGAATTCCATTTATAGCACGGAGTAATGAGACGCTTGGTTTATTTTACCACGTATTAATAAATAACCGTTCGAGTTATAAGCTTATGTAATAAATAAACTAATGTGCTAGTGATAGGTAAGGTTTAATTTAGATGAAGTGAACCCACATTTGCATTGAGGGAAAGTGGTAAACCATTTAGGGAAAAAACCACCATAAGTGCACCCGACCATGTTCGAATTCTAATATTCCCATATTCTGCAGTCTACCTGAATGACCTTGCTAATAATGAAGAAATTAACAATTATTTAAAATGCACAACCTTACTGGCTCCCTTCTGTATCATAGTGAAAACAAAATTTCAGGGTGTTTTAAATGAAATTTCACTTAAAACTCTTTTACCAACTGTCTCGACCAACCTTTTCTAAACTGGATTCTCTTCCATGAGCGTAATCAAGATGAAACATTGTCATAGTGTGGTTATTAATTGTCCATCACAAGAAGCATGGTCCACAATAGAGCCACAACTTGATAAACTGTGCAAACATAAGCAAGTTCTTCTATCACATTAAGTATATTATATGAAATGTTTTCGTTAACAACAATAATCTGTTTACATAAAATATATTATTTTACAAAGCCAGGCCCTGAGTGCTACGAAATCAATGGTACGACACAATCGAACAAACTTTTTCATATAATGTTTTATAGCTTCAAGGAAAATTTTCGAAAATAGGTTTCTAGTAAGTTACCCTTAAATAAGTTTTACTCAGAAAAACAAACACATCATATTGTTAATCACAATAATCACTCTTTATGTATATTAATTTTAAACCAAATTATTAAAATATACTTAATAAAATTTAAATTTTCAAAAACAAATTATTTGTAAAAACTACCTTAAAATTATTTATTATTTGTAAAAATAAAAACGTATTCTTATTTATCATGAAAAACTATTCACAGATTCACAATATGAATACAATCTTCAAGGTCAATTTCCAAAACATTCCAATTTTCTATAATTTGCTGTGAGTAAGCTACCCTTAAGTTAATTTATTTTAGATAAATAAAGATATTATACTATTTATACGTAAAATAATCTCCCGATACCAATTTCTAAGCCAATTGCTAAAGTATTTTTTTTATTTTTCAAATTTAAAAAAATCATCAATAAACTAGCTATAGCCAAATTCCTCCCCTTCCCCCACCCTCCCGCTAAAACAAGTATACAGCATTATTTGTCATGTTCATATAAAACACTCTCCAGATTTACATTTTAAACAAATCGTTATGCATTTTCTTAAACAAAAATAATCTGCTTACATTAAAGATAATATTCCCCTAAGCCAGTCCTTGGGTGCTACTTTAGTAAATGAGCATTCCATGCTGTGCGACATGTATCACTGTTGAATGTTGGTAAGTGCTGCATTTCCTTTCCTCCACTGACCGCGGGGGGGATATTACATGAAGATAACGTTACTCCCCTCCACTTTACTCTCTTCTGGACCGCAGGAAAGAAAGTTCTTAGCATTAAAAAAAAAAGTAAATGGAAATTATTAACTTCCACACATGGCATAATTATGTTTAGTCATATTATTTAAAGATTTTTTTTTTGCGAGGGGAGAGGAGGACATTATAAGAAAAGGGTAGAAACTTGGAATGGTAATGAATCTTACCTAATTTTTTTTTTTTAAATTATATTAAAACCAATATTGATTGTTGACCATCTTGGGTGGGCTCACATTAGAAAGTCTGTAATAAATATTAGATAAGCTTCACTTGCTCATTCAACCACTTCAGTAACAAAATTAACAGATACTTAAGATACAAATTTAAAACAATCTGTTTTCCCCATGTACCCATCTAGCTACCCGTCTGGGATATCCACATATTTACACTCATAGGACGTGGATGAGGAACATGGAATATAGAGGAAATGTACCCGTATTTGCTTTGGAGGAATTGGGAAACCGTATATTTATTTCATACGAATGCTGGTATATTTCCTATACATACTACCTTCCTCCCCTCTTCCCTATTATTGTAATCAGATGCATATAGAACAAACGGGTAGTAAGATTTATCCAGAACTAAAACTAAATAACCTCTCTGTGTTACATTTTAAACGCCAAACATTGTGACTTGATAATATAGACAACATGATTTAAAAAAATTGTTTGTATATTGTTCATCTATTGTGCATTTGTTGAGTTTGCTAAAAATTCAATTAAGCCCGTCATTTTTAACATATGAACCACTTTGGACATTCTTCTCCTTATAATTATTTTAAAATATTTTACTCAAATTTTTTTCATATATTTTTTATACATACTGGCATCCCGAATAAAGGCATGTCAATTTTGATAAATTCAACTAAACGCTTTAATACTTTTTCCAAACGCTCTAATGTGGAGTGTATGAGAGGAATCCCACAGGCAGACTTGACGATATATTTAACCTTTTTTCTATTAAGTAGAAAAGTAGTTTCTATAAACGGCATTTTATATATTCAAAACATTAGGTAAAGCTTAAACTCAGAATTTTTTAGTTAACATTCTCGAAACCCCACAACAATGGAAAAGGAGAAAAGGACGTTAATTTTGTTTCCCCTGGTTTGTCGATGACGAAGAGGTTGTGATTCGAGCCCCAGTCGGGCGTACAGAACAATTTATAAGTGCATTTGAAGCTTTGAAATGTTTAAGGTGAAGGTCGAATCTCCTTCCGCCCTAATTTACACTAAAAATAACCTTCGCATCTTCGAAATATCTCGAAGGAAAAATTAAACATAACAGATTTAAAATATCTCACTTAATATGATATAACCTATGCCAATGTAAGTCTTCTGTATTTACCTGAACATAAGACGACTCGGAATATAACACTACCCCACATAAATTATCCATGTGCGAGTAAAATACACACCTTAGAACGATCCTCATTAAATTAATTAATTTAGGAATGAAGCTGCCGTTTACCCACAATATTTAACACATTGTAGGAATAAATATATTTTATTAATATAATTAAATCATCTTTGTATTAGAATCTCTAAATGTTGGAAAGTCAAGAGTCCTTTTAGTAACTTTCATTGCCATCACGTGCTTCTTATAGATAGCAGTCAGCATCTTCCCATATCAAATCATCTTCTGACTCATCTAATTTGTTATATAAATAGCAGTTCTTGAATATTGGTACTATTGACTCTTAGATGAAATGTAAAAGAATCATATTAAAATAAGACAAATAATAGCTGTTAATGTATGAAAGATTTTGGCTCGAAACAATATCATAAGCTATCAGAAGGTGTTTTTTTTTATGGATGATGCAAACAGAATAGGGAAAGCTTGACCCTGAACAGTGAGTCGATAAACTACGCTCCGATCTAAAAATATCAGTTGTGGCGTAACCTACTATTCATAATACAAACATTAACCCCGACCGCAAATTTCAAGTGCGTGAATATAAGACTACTTAAAGATTTTGAGGAAATCCAATTTGAAAATAAGCCTCATCTTCTATTCTGGAAAATGCGGTATTGTTATTTTTATAAAAGCTACTAAACTGTAGATTAACACCAACTAATGTTTATATGACATCTATAACGTAGTTTAGGTAGCATAAAAGAATATAGTGTGATTTTATAGTTGTCCATAGTTTTCTCTTTACCTAGATGAACTTAACGGATACTTTAAAATTTAAAAGCAGGGTTATATGATCACAAAAAATAACTGTATCATCATCTTTTGCTCCAACTTTGTTTTGAATGTTCAATGCTTCACTTTACCTTCTCTTCATATTTAAAAAATTACCTTAGAACACTCTTAGCTATTTATTTGTTCTAAATAATCTCCAACTCTCCCTCAATGTGATTGCGGATACACTCACTACAAGCTCTTCCTTTCTCATCTATATCTCACTAGAGTAAATATACGGTTACCAAGATGTATATCAATAACTACAGTACCGTATATACTTGAGTTGAACAAGCTTGGGCACATCCCAAACTATCAGAAACTCTAATTGTATTATACGGAGTCGGGGAAAAAATGAAAGTAGGTACCTGATTTTTTTTTATAGTGAAAGGGGACCACTCGTCCTCGGAATAAGACTTATGTCCTGAATATGTTTGTTCCTAATTCGTTAAAATAATATAAGTTGAAATTTTTATGGATTAATCCCGATTACATTTTAATAAAATCTGTTTTAAAAGAGTTTAAATGTGAAATATATAGACAGTGTGCTTTGTCATAGTCGGGGACAAGCATTTCTCTCTCTTTCCTACTTTTAAAAAATTAAATTTGGGATATAACTGTGCGTATATTAGTTCACTACTTTTATTTACTCAATTCCATCACTTTCATCAAATGTATCGCTACATTGTAACGTTTCCCGTCACATGGAACTCTCCTCAGATATTTAGTCTGG
Organism: Timema douglasi; assembly: GCA_901482245.1. Lineage (NCBI taxonomy): Eukaryota > Metazoa > Arthropoda > Insecta > Phasmatodea > Timematidae > Timema > Timema douglasi. The sequence continues at coordinate 36,671 of CABEEJ010001390.1, forward strand.
CCCGCTAAAGGTGGATTTACTTATTGTGGTAGCATTCCAACAATATTCTGATACTTCCAGTGATGCTTGGACGTCAACTTTCCCTACTTCATCCGCTAGGGCACTTCAGAAAATCCAGCGGCACGGTAAATTATCTGTGAACTACGTCAGAATATGATCGTTGAGTTGTTGTTTAGGCGAGTGAGACTAGTTTTGTGTCGGCTGTCCAGCGGTACGGTTTCTTAAGTGTGTGTTGGACTTGGCCGCTTGTGCTGGGAAGACCTTCTGTCTCCATCGGGAGGATTTGGTGCTAAAATGTAGTGGCAAAGGTAAGGTAGGCCGGTCACACACGTACAGTTTCAACTGACAGTTTGGACTGAACAGTTCAACTGTACAGTTTAACCTCAACGTGTGTGGGTATTTCAATCTCAGTTTAACTCAACTGTACAGTTAAACTGAGACAAATGAAATATATTTTTTTTTTAATTGAAAGGTTCAACTTTTGCGTGTGTGGGGGTTCAACTGTATAGTTATCAGTTAAATATGGGTCAGGAACAAGTGCGTTTGGTTTTTTGAGTTATTTTTCGTGGAGTTAAAGATGTCACGTAATAAACCAAACCCAGTGATTGTAGATTTTATTGCAATTTACCGATAGGAACCTTGCCGGTGGCAAGTAAAGAGCCATGACTATCATGACCGCACGAAGATGGATGCTGCATATGCCAAATTGTTAAAGAAGTTGAACGAAGTTGAACCTTGTGCTACCAATCAGTCTGTCATCAATAAAATTAACAGTTTGAGATATGCCTTTCACAAGGAGAAAAAGAAAGTTGAGGCGTCAAAGAAGTCTGGAGCATCAATGGATAGCATCTACAAGCCGGTACTTTGGTATTACGACCTGTTTGATTTCTTGCAAGATCAAGATACCCCGAGGACGTCGAGTTCAAATCTAGACAGTGAAACTGACGAGGTAAGAAAAACACGATATTATTAATGTATCCAAAGACAATATTTTTGGACCCCACAATACATTAAGCTTATATCAAGCCATGGCATTACAGAACAAGCAAACAAGAATACCTAATGTGTTTCTGTTTGTTTTTTAAAATGTGATTATTTTGCCATGAGACTTGGCCATCTTTCATGAAGTAGTTCATGAATTGTTCTCTGATTTATTTTGCGTCATTACAAATATTTCCTCGATTACGACGATTTAGTGGAATCATGTTCGATTGTGAACTATCGCAACCAATAGAAATTATAGATCCATCATGAGTATTTTCTTGATACATACAGTTCGCAGGGGCGAATGTACTAGATTGACGTTCAATCAAAAAGTTATGCAAAGCACAAGTAGCCATAACTATTTTATCAACATTCTCAGGTTCTAAATTAATTGGGTTCTGAAAGATACGAAACCATGAGGCAAGTATCCCAAAAACGTTTTCCACAATGTGTCTTGCTCGAGATAATCGATAGTTAAAAACCTCTTTCTCGGCTGAATCTAATAGTCCCTGCCTGAATAGCTTCAAAATATCAGTTCTGAGAGGAAGCGCATCGTCTGCAACGAATACATAAGGAATATTTTTGAAATTGTCATTAACATCGTCAGGTTGTGTAATATGTTAATCCTCGTTCACCAGTTTTTCAAAGAAAGATGTATTTTGAAGAACACCGCCATCGGAAATCCGTCAATTTGTTCCAAAATCCACCAATAGGAATCGTTATTTTGCGTCAACGATAGCTAGAAGAACCATACTGTGTTTGCCTTTGTAATTATAATAATAATATCCAGAGTTTCCTGGGAGAATTATACCAATGTGTTTGCCATCCATGGCACCAATGCAGTGTGGGAAATCCCATCTTTCCTCAAACAAAGTTGCAATTTCCTTCAGTTTTTCTTCTGAGTTGGGAAACTGAAACAAACACGGAACAATAAATGTTGAAATAATTAGGTTTTACAATGTTTTTTTATAGTTTAATATTATTGTATCTAATGAAGTTTTCATTTTTCAGGAATCCGTTGACAATCCACTCCCAATTGAAGAAGTTGTTAATGTTGATGTTGAAGAGACTACATCAAAAACTGCGGATGTTCAAGAAGTGTTACCAACACTAACAAAACTGCCAATAACCTCAAGACCTTGTTTTAATAAAAGAAAAAAGATAAATGATGACCTGACAGCAGAAGTGCTGACTACAGTGCGTGACCATTTCAAAACACCCTAGGAACAACTTGACCGTTATGATCTGTTAGGAAAATGTATTGCTGTAAAGTTGAGAGGTCTAGAAAAACGCCAGGCCCTCATTGCAGAAAAAAAGATAGGTGACATACTATTTGAGGTTGAAATGGGATATCTAAGCACACCATCAATGTACCATAGTTTATCAGAAAGTCGCAGCACTAGTATTACCCCATGTCCCACACCGTCTCCAACATATGATCAAGGTTCAATAACACAGACTCATAATGACGGAACCAGATACTTGTTCCTTTCTTAGGACAACACAGCTTACTCTTATTTTACTCAATTTAATGCTAATTCATAAAAAAAATAAAAAAAAAAATGCAACACTTTTTAAGACTAAACGTCATATCAAGTGGGTTCTTTTAAAATTCAATGACACACCTTTATAAAAATAAAAGCAGTTTGCCAATAAGAAATGCTTGTGTTTTTATTTTTCTTATTCTAGAAGAAGATCAGTAATTTAAAATCATAAAATACATACCTAAATATACTTCTGCAAAACTTTGTTCAAAGCGTTACGTGTTTCTGGGATAATTTTCCCAAGAGATTTATGTGATATTTTTGTTGAAAATTTGAGGCACTCATACGACCGTCCTGTTGCTAGAAATCTCAAGGTAGCAGTTAATCTTTCGTGTGGAGATATTGCGGTTCTCATTACAGTATATTTCTTCTTATTCAAAGGAAAAACCAGCGAAAGAAATTTTTGGTACACTGTTTCTGTCATGTGCAAATAATTGAGGAAATCTAATGGTTCTTCCCCTAATTATTTTAATAAACTGATGTCCGAAGATTGACTTCGCCTTTGTAACCACTTCTTGTATCACTGTTTACGCTTTTTCGATTTTTTACTTCTTTGTAAAATTACAAAAAGTAAACTGAGAGTGGCAAAATCGTCTTGTTCCTTCGAATCCATTGTAAAAACTTAAGGTTTGAACTGTGCGCGTGTGTGCTTTTACAGTGTACAGTTTCAACTGACAGTTCAACGGTTCAGTTCAAACTGTCAGTTGAAACTGTACTTGTGTGACCGGCCGTAGACCTCTTAATGTTCTGTAATTACTATCATATGTACTGTCTGTTACAATTTTCAAAGTTGTTCTTTTTTTCGTAATGTTTACAAACTAATGGGACTAAAATGTAATTGTTGGTCGTGCAGGGTGAAAAATAAGTTGCCTAAGGCAGTTTAATATAATAAAAACCCTTTAATTTGATTGAATTAAGTGTTATTTATGTTGATAATTTTCTATCTTAACTGTGATATTTGACTAATCTGTGTCTGTGATGGATATATATGTGGCAATGTTTTGGGGAACTATATTTGAACATGACTTGATATGTAAGGTAGGTTGCATAAACACAAAGAATAAAATACAAGGTTTAATATAGTTTATTAAATAGATACAAACGGCAAAAATAAAGTTCACATAAAGAAAGTACTTTAGGTTTCGTCAGTCTTAGCTATTAAACATGTACCCCTCCCTTATTCCTCCTGGACTAAGGCGGACATACAATTATTACAGCTACTACAAAAAATAGAATAAATACAAAGTAAGCCGATAGGACCTTAAAAGACAAATATATCATAATCTAATATCCTGTATCCTCAAAACCCACTCAGCAATAATCGTGCCAGGCAAAAAAAAGGGGGGGGAGGGGGGAACCAACAGACCAGATATCAAGGATATTTCCTGTTCAGTAAACTTAAAACTTAGTTGAAAATAAGCGGAGAGAAACATTAGAATTTAGATAAATGCTATGTCTTATTTATAAACAAAAGGTAAGTCATGCTTATAAATTTGATAAATTAGATAATTATATATGTATAAAAGACTCTAGCGATATTATACAATAGGATTTTAACTATATTCAACATTATTAGTTTCGGATATGTTAAATAGTAAGTTCCAGCAACTAACCAATTCTATAATAATTGCATATTTTCTCATGCTCAATCAGACAAAATATGGACTTAAACTAGCAAAGCCAATGATTTACGTATCATAAATATCCCACGGCAACAAGGCTTTTTACATAAATTACCCATTAGTGAACATTACACATAATAATTATATTACAAGCCAAAAGGACTTTAAATTCCAAATATATTTACCAAAACATTTTATGATACATAAAAAAGTAAGATGAACTTATAAAATTATAATGCCTTCCAGATCCAACGAGCGTTTTGCAAGTGTAAAAGATTTAAACATATGAAAGTTTTTCCAAGATTAATGAACTTCATAATTTGATGTAATATAAAAGATGATATCTAGGCCAAAAAGAAATTTACACATACAAAAGCCAAAATATAATTTAGAGCTTACATTATTTAGAGCATGCAGATGTGTCCTAGGATGCTATCCTGCAAATAATGTCTTCATAGCCGTTCTCCTACCAGTATTTATTTGATCTTAGTTGCTCAAAGAGGAGGGAAGGAGGTGTTACACATACAAGAGAAAACACAGAAACAAAGAAGAAAGGGAAGGGGTAGTGGACTGGGGGTAGTATGGGACAAACAGCGTCGGGGAGATTCCAGAATAGTCTTATTTGCTCACGAAACCTTCTCGAGCCGGAAACGTCATACTTTTTCCCGGCATCCTTTGCGAATACATTGTTGAAGCGCCTCCAGGCCTCGCGCTGCCAGTCAACACATTATGTTTGCGGTGACCGGTTGTGTCCATGGGGTAAGCCAGCTAGGGACGTACACACAGATGAATGGGGCCTTGGTGAGTTTACCCATTACTATTGATAGTGTGGTAGTATACCACTTGAAACTATAGTGTCCAGTTTTATTGTTTTGATCTTGAACTTGTATTTTTTTTATAAACGCTACAAACATTTCAGGGAATCAATGAAATCCAGATGATGCGTTGTATAGAGTTAGATAACAGGTTAGTTACAGGATGGCCCGTTGAAATGTCACCTTCTAATAAAGATTTATGAGATAATGGTCAATTCCTCCTCCTAACTGTACTTGGTTATCAGCGACAAGTAATTCAGGTATGCAACAACTAAATCAAGGTAGCTTGCTGACAAAATGGTAGTGACTGCTCAACAAGGTTGCTACCAATTTAGTGCAAAGCACACAAATACAAATACTGAAACTAAAGACTCTGGGAAGTATTAAGATTGTGCTCATGTGTACGGTCGTTAACTCATACATCTCCAGGTTTCCTAGATATATAAAATGCTCAGGGACTAGAAAACTATATCCAAGAGGATTTTAGTTCCTTTAGTTTGGTTAACGTAACGTGTGAACGTCAAGGCCACAAAGGGGTGCATACCAACTCCCATAAGTTAGGGATTAATAAGCCCCAATTAGGACATAGCTGTCACAATCATGGTTCGCCTTGACAGCGCTCACGATCAAATGATATAATAAAGGTGTACATAGGATGCCTAGCCACAGCGAGCACGGAACTTAAGGAACCCGTCTAAAGGGCATAACATAGAAACAAATGAATGAAGTATAGAGCCCAAGCGTGGACATGTCAAGCTAAGAGCGTCAAATGATGAACAAAATAACTTAGAGTATTAGAGCCCATCAAGAGGGCCGAAAGACCTAATTAGGCTATAAAAAAACTGAGAATAACACACAATCAGCTAGAGTTGACGTTCCCCCAGCAACAATAGACAGGAGGTAGCCTCCTCAGAAAACAATTAATTTCGAACGACTAAGCTTAGTTTACAATACTAGAACAACATCATGTCGTTAAGCACTCTTCAAAAAAAATTATTAACCCGTATATAGTGACACATAATATCAGCAAACAATGTATTCATTTAATAGAATTAGTAGTCTAAACGAATCAGCCACAGATGGATGACCCATGAGATAGCTGGAGGCCAAACCCACAATATATATAAATATATAACTATATTACACGCGATTGGTTCTAAAGGAATCAACGCGCCACAATTTGTGAATAGGCACACCTAGCCATAAACCTGATAAAATCCTACGATAATTTAAATACATATGTGGTTGAGACGCTGCCTTAGCCAGGCCACGGGAAATCCAAACTCCACCCTAACTCATGACGAGTTGATGTTTACATGAAATTAGGCAGAAACATAACGGTGCGAGCTAGTTACCACATATTTGCTAATTGTTACCAAATGTTAAATAATTAAATTCAGAAATCTGATGTTTATGAGCTTCTATGGTGTAAATATTTCTCGTTTTTTTCTCTCACCTGCCATAAGCTCTTGGGTTAAAAACCTAAGCATATTAGTAGTTTACTCGTATAAACTGTTAATTTAAAGACTATTAATTCTCCTTTGGTATAGGTTGTTCATTGTTTATCCTTGTTAGATCTAGTTGTATTATGTGGAAATAATTATTTGGATGATTAAGGTATTACCGATTTTAAAAATATTCTGGATAGGATAGAGCGCCCCACACTTATTTTGTTGGAAATACAATAACTTTTTTTTTACTTGGGATGTTGTTGTAACGTCATTTTTTTTATTAAACTTATTGTATAATACATTGTGTAGCTTTAATTAAAGCTGCTAATTGATTTTTATAAAGGATTACATTTATTGTTGGGACCATACTATTCATACACAGGGTTTGTAGGGTTTTTGACTCTCCATCTGGGAGTCTGGAGTTTGTTTCCCGGACTGTGTTCTGACAACTACAAACCACATCCGTGGTACTTCTTCAATGGTTGCCTGCCCATGACTGGTGACCTGAGGCACTCACGAGTGAAGTTTTGCCGAATCGCATACCAACTTAGATACCCCAGAGATTCCGCTTGGAACGTATGGTCGCGCGTGTCTCAAGACTCACCGAGACAGATAGGTGATACATTAGTTGTTGTTTTTTCTCTAAACTTAACTCCAAGGATGCCGGCATAGGAAAATTGACTTTAGGTGTAATTATCCGAGGAAGTGACCGCTAGTGACTATCGTCGAGACTGTGTGACTCCTGTGCCTACTGTAGGGAGCGTTAGATTTAACTTATATGTGTACATTAATCTGGTTCTTTCAGCGCAGTGGCCACTCGCAGCTCATAATTTGTTTTTGGTATATCGTAACCTGTATTTGTATCTTGTTGGTTAGTTATTAGGATTGGACTATTATTATTATTATTATTATTATTATTATTATTATTATCATTATTATAGTTCTTAAGGATGATGGGTTATAGTGTGTTGATTTAGCTATTATTATTATGTTAAGCCTTAAGGCCAATAGAAATCCCTTTCAACCAAATTATGGGCTCTCAACATTTAATATTTATTTAATTTGGAGTCATTTTGTTAAGTGTTAAGTTTAAGTGAAAGATCAATGAACATTGCCGATGGTTGGCCCATTAGACTTGTGTACCAGATCAATACTCATATCATTTCGAAGTTGTTTAGAACTACTTTCGTGTGTGTAATAAACTTTGAGATTCCCTTGATTAACTTTGAATTTCCTTCTAATTACCTCAGGATTAAAGTTGGATACTTAATAAGGGCTGGGAGAATACTTGACCAGAGGAATAACCTTTTAATGCAATAGGTGACCTGGCGGTCTAGGGGTAAGGTGTCAGACCTCTGTGCTGGCGGCCGGGGTTCAATCCCCGGTGCCGGCACAGATTTATCTGATTACCAAAACCTTCCTTCCCCTCTGACAAGACATCTTGTGAATGTGGGGAATGCCAGGCCTCCACCATGGTTCGGATTCCACGTTAAGCTGTAGGTCCTCCATTTCATCTCACAATCACCCTACCATTACACATTAGCGTAAGTGCGTACAACCCGTAAGGGTAGTAAGACGCGGTGCTAATAATAATAATAATTTTAATGCAATAAATATAGTTATTATGGTTTTCCTTTTTTTTTTGGGGTACTCCTAACTGGTATGAGTCATTTTCATTTTTGGGAACTATTACAGGAACACTATGGAAACATTTACATGGTTTTTACAAACTTTAGTCTACATTGTTTATTATTAGGTTTTGCAGATTCGATCATAGTAAACATGTAAACAACTTGTATAAGTCTGGGTCTGCCTTACTGTGGAGGGGGTGGGAGGAGGGGTGTTGACAATCAACCTTAAATCTTGCAAATGGACAAATTCCTCGTTATAGTTCATATTCACTGCCGCCAACCAGGTGGCGCCCAACAATCAAAACTTTCCTCGGTCGACATTGAATTTAGTGTGACCATTACCAAAAGCTACACGAACCCGCCGTTCTCCCCTGCTGCAACCCGGGATATAGTGACACTACCCAATAACACGATTATAATGAAACATATTGGTTGGGTGTATTATGTATCTTTCTTTTATCCTGTAAGAAAGCAAGATAGCCTTATATTATTACACTATAACGTAGCTTATAGGATAGAACCATATTGTAATTTGTCAAGGTAGGACTGCTGCCTTTTAGGACAAACGGAGTGTACAATTTAAATGACAACTATCTACTCCGGCTCCCATGAAGAGCTTCTAGAAATACTGTCCCCGAAAATTCACACAGAAAAATTGGTAATTTTATGTAAAGTGTAAAAACTACTAACTACATATTTTTTCATTTAAAAAGTGTATTAGGCAATGTCTATAACTTATGATCATGACGGATATTCAAGAACTGTTAATATTATCATGTGAAGAAAATTAAACTTTAGGTTTGTAACTGAAGCAATAATCGATTTATTTTAACCTAAAGAAATGCTTTGCTATAAAATCTACAAAAACTCTTACCTTTCCTTGCGTTCCCTGAATCCCCACCTTAATAACCCGTGTGCTAAACGTAATAACTAAATAATATAATATCCTCATCAGGCGACATCAGAATTCGAAATGTCTGTGTCATTCTCTTGTTGGACTGGACTGACGGAAACGGGGATGTTGGGGTTAGAATCTCGATGGAGTGTACTGTAGTGAAATATTTTAGGTAGTTTCCCACTATTCATTTGGCAAATGCGTCTACATTTTCTCCATGCGTACATCTTGAACGAGTACTTAGATGAGGGGATAAACATAACACATTTAAATATGGAATTCGCTATGCCTGTTATTTTTGTCATCTCTATTTGCACCATTAATGGTTTACACCCCGAAAGCCATGGGGACCTTCTCCTACCCCTCTTCCGCAGGTGTGATCTTGGGGAAGAAGGCTCCCAGCATGCCGTCCGTTATCAATCAATCGCTCCCCCTCCTAACTCTCCCCTCTCTCGGCAGTTATCAGGATCGTCCAGCCACCTCGAGGAGAGAAAGGGGGCAGAGGGGAGGTAGAATGGTGTTAGACGAGTTGCGACCAATGTGGGGAGAGTTGGCTATTGTAGGGACAGGCGGCGGGAATGGAGGAAGGGGGGCGGAGGCAAGAGGAAGCTGGCCAGAGAAATCGATTTTAACCATTTTTATACACTTCATCAGAGTGACTGACGATTCAGAAGAGTGAGAAAAGTTCTTTATAGTTATTATTATGTTTAGCGGCATCACTTTGAAACTTTTAAATTTTCTGTGTATTAAGGGGTCGACCTAGAATCTCTAAGAATCGGGTTTGATTTCAAGAAGGCTCCATGAAGATATTTACTATTTTCTAACGGGTTCGTCTTGCTATCAAATTAGTGAATATCGTAGCTCTAGGCTTGAGAGTGTATTATTAGATTAAAAAGCTAGCTTGTAAATCATGTGCTTATAAAATACATATAGAAACAATAATTATAAATAAATAAATAAATATAAAGTTAATCTTAAAGTAACATGCAATCTTTTAAACTATAACTGAGCCACCATTTAAATACCCTTTTATAACTATTTCAAAAGTTAGATCTACAGTTTAATTTTAATAGGAAAATCTTTTTATAAAACATAAAAATACTTTTTTCTTTGCTCTCAATATTGATACCATTTTATTATACTATTAGTTATGGATTAATTATACACGCTTTTATAGTTGTTAATTATGGTTATAGATGCATCTAGGTATAATATTCTTAAATTGAGAAATGACACCTGTACACGGGAATAAAACCAGGTACTTTCGGCTTATTATGCCAATGTTATTCTCCCTTGACTATCCCGGAGACTTCCCGTGCGTAGGGCCATTCCTCACTCACGTCCATTACAGGCTTTAACTTCAAATATGATTGAATAATGACCCTGAAAAGGGGACAACTCTTGGATAGCTCAGTGATTAGAGCATTGGTTTACTAAGTCGAAGGTATCGAGTTCCATTCCCATGTCCAGGTATCAAGTTTTTAATTTAAGAATTTTATCTGATTACCAAACCCTTCCTTCACCTCTGACAAGACATCTTGTGAATGTGGGGAAAGCCAGGCCTCCACCGTGGTTCGGATTCCACGTTAAACTGTAGGTCCTCCATTTCATCTCACAATCACCCTACCATTACACATTAGCGTAAGTGCGTATAACCCGAACGGGTAGTAAGACGCGGTGCTAATAATAATAATAATAATAATAATAATAATAATAATTTAAGAATATGTTATTGTTAGTATTATTTTATAAGTATTGATAATGTTTATCACTAAATTGAGAGCTGTAGGTCACATGACCTGACGTATGAATACTTGAAAGAAGCTCGCGTAATGTTTCTAGCTGTCGGATAAAGTTATTTGTCTGTAGATTGGACTGTACTTTTTTCATTTGAATGCGTACGCTTAGAAATTATTTCTTTAGAAGTAACTTTTCATTTAATGAGTCGATTTTGATCGAATTATGATAGCTAGTTCATGTGTTCTCCTTGACATGTTATTCTTCTGTGACGATTATACTTAGGCCCATGTGAACTCAAACTCTAGTTAAGAATCTCTCAGACCTTAATGTAAATTCCAGTTGTATTAAAAATTCAATCTTTACATGAAGTTATTTATTTATTTTTCCAAGACATAATAATAACACATATTTTAAAATTATAAAACTATATACAGCAGAAGGCCCAAAATTCATCAGACTGAATTTCCTTCTCATTTAATAGAAATAAGTCGTCCATCGTGCATGGTTCATCAAGATATCTGTAGACCAGAAGATGTTAAGGGTCTTGCAACTCACCACCTTCACAGTGGTCTTCTCTAAATATAACATTTTAGAAAACATTCTAAATCAATATTTAGTAAAGGAGTGAATAAATAAAAGTTAATATTTAGATATTGTTATTTAAAAATTGATATGATATAATTTCAAATTAAATAATTTATAAATGTGATTAAAACAGAAGGGCCTGGACAAACTATTTACACTCTTGGAATAACACTTATCTTATAACCAAATTTCATTAAATTTAAAATATTTATTGACTCAATAATTGAACATTTAAAAGAGTCAAATAGTCAATCTATCATTCATAACACATTACAATTCCAATGTAAGCGTAGTTTAGTACAAGAATGAAAAATAAAACTTTTTTTAAAACAACAAGTTAAAATAAAGTTAACATCTCCAGTCAAAAGTTTTGATTAGATTATATAAATTGAAAGTTAGTTCGATTGTAATGAAAAGGTTGAGTTATATATATATATGTCTTATCTGAAATCAGCTTCCCATTACTCCTTATTGGTATTCCAAATTAGATGTAGAGCTTTGGAAGCTTAATCCAATATGTTTCGGTACTTTATTAACATACCATATTCATGGAAAACTGAAAAATTGAAATTAAAGAATCAAGTAATATATGTTGGAGAACAATAAGGTTAAATTGAGTAAAACAGAAAATTTAAATTATAAATATGAAAAGATTATGTTTTAAAATTATATTCAAACAAACAAATCTAGGTTGTCATTGAATGAAACACGGTGTGTTTACACAACTTGACTATGTTAACTGTCATAGTGTGGTGTGTCATAGATTATATGTATTGAAAAAATTGTAATCTGCCTCCTTATTATCCCCTAATAATAACAGACAGGTTGATCACAAGAGAGTTTATTTTATTTAAAAAACTATATAACAGGAAAAGCTCTAAGAGTGAGTGAGACATGAATAGCGTTAGGTGCAGGAATTGAAAACAACAATCATAGAACCATAATTTAAGAAACATTCGGGACTCCTTCCCATGTTATTAAACGGCGACTTAATATAAATCTTACAATCAGAAGTTAGATTGACCTCCATACACATCCTTTGAAGGTAATAATAAAGGAAAACCAAAAGCACAATTTAATTGAAAAGCGTTTGTTTACTCGCCACCACCGGTGGTTCTCAAACAGTGAACAAAGAGTTCTTAACAACATATATCTCCCCGATCGTAATTGGGCATAATATAAACTAACAAACAGAATTAATTTCGGAAACAAATGCCACAACTGGATGCATTTACGTTAAATATAATGCCCATATTATAGAGCTAACTTGCCGACTCGCGGCCCTACATCCAACCAACATCATATAATTTGCAAATAGTAACACTAATAAATTAACTTCCAATAAACAACAAGAGATATAACGATTTAAATGAACAAAATCGGCAGAGCGAAGTACAACGCTGAAAGAGTCAAATATGGACCCAAGATGGCGGCGCTTCAAGGTATAAGACCATCCGTGAAGTGGAAGAAGCATAAGGTACATTTAATAAACAAAAGAGTTCTTTCAATAGATCACGAAGTGACGATAAATAAATCATTCGGTCAAGCCGTTCAAAAGTATACATATTATCCACGACTCGCAAGCAATTTAAAGGAAACCAGGTACAATTAATTAATGATGTCTTTAAATATGAAATCCTGAACAGTAATTTTGAATAATTAAATCCAAACGGAATTTTGATAGTATCGACGTAAACCTATTCTAGCAACAAGGTTTATCACCTAGTGATTGCAGTGTAATGTGCACCGGTAATACAGAACGATGCCCTATATAAATCAGACAAATGAAGCCATGCACTCTCAAGGCACCGAACAAAATGAGGGAGATAGGAGTAGTGGGTTGCAACCTTCCAGAACATACTCCAATTGTCTATTCTTATTTCAAATGGTGCACTCGACAATATTCTGATAGTCTTTAAACACTGCCAGTGACGCGCACCAAAGCTGCGCATATAGTCCGTCTTCTTTTTTCTTGAGCGCGGTGAGGAACGAAGCCCAGCCTCTCGAGTCAACTGGGGCCGGAGTGGTGAGCCAAACAATCTCTCTTTCTTCTAGGTGTTGTAACAGGGTTACAAAATTAATTGCTAAAAGTGAAATAGAAGTTATAACTATGATTGAGCAGGGTATGAATAAGTTAGTTTGTGAAATTGTTATTAAAAATAAAGTTCCATATATGCAGCCCCACTTCCTTAAATTTTCTTTGCATTTTGAGACAGCAGTTCTGAGCCTGTTAAGTGCCTTACAGGTTACATTTGGAAAGATGGTAATCAGCAGCAGGTTTCTCCTTGGCGCACTTCCAGCGTCCTCCAAATGTAGAGTGAAAACCGGTGATGCCAGGAACACGACCAACTCAACCTTCTCGTAACATAACTGTCACTTGATGTTCACTTAACGTAAATAAACATAATGTATGAGTAGTATTAACATAATATAAAATAAGAACTCAAGCAAAGCACAGCCAATACATTTTAATTGTTTAAAAAAAAAATTCACCACGTCCCATTCGGGCTAAATCATTTATAGTAATTACATAAATAAAGTAGGAATGAGGAAGGTAAAATTTAGGGGAGGCATAGGCCCATGTATGATTTTGCTTGGAGAAAGAATGGGAAATAGTTTATTTAAAAAAATCACTACACCCTACTTGGATTTTAACTTCACTCCACCCCATTATTGGCAGTACACTCAATTATGAGAGTGACCATTGAGGTGGGTGAAACAAAATTATTTATCATTAAAATGGAACTATAGTTGAAGCTACAAAATAGAGTGTAATAAGAAACCGCCAAGTTTTGTGACTCGCAAGGCACCAACAAAAAGTACCAAGGAAGTTGTCTGCACACTGTAGATATATATACATGTGTTCGGAAACAGATAGACCAAACTGCACATACTATAGCTTGTTTGGACAAAAAATAAAAATACAAAATCTCTATACACTTACATCCGAAAAACTATGCTAATACCATTAAATTGTGTTCAAAGTTTCAGCGTACAGCGTCGGGATAGCAAAACTGTTCAAACATGAGTGTATAAAAGGTTGCATAGGAGTTAGGTGCATGACGCTGCACATGTAATAATGGCAAGCACTCTGTGATGTAGGACCGTTATTGATGACCCTCAGAACGTATTCACATTTCTAGATGGATTGGTGTGTTGTTTACTATTAATTGCGGTATATTCTGCTGCCATGATCCAAGAGGACGAGGTGTGCAGTGCCATGCACAACTCTTATGTAATCTGTTGCACACGCATGCTTGAACAGCTTTGCTTTCCCGGCTCTGTACGCAGAAACTTTGAACAAAATTTCATGATGCTAGCATAGTTTTCCGGATGTAAGTGTACATGTATTTTGTATTACTTTTGGTTTAAACAAGCTATATGTGCAGTTTGGGCTATGAGTTTCCAAACAACCTTTATATAAACCTATATATATCTACATAAAGTATACAGTAAAACCTCCCATATCCGAACCTCTAAAAACCCAGAACTAGTTATAACCGAAACTGCTAATTGCATTTTTGTTTTTGTATTTTTTTTAGTAAATGAATTACCAAATAAAAGTTTTACGTCGATAAAACCATTATACAAATTTAAAATAGAATTAAAAGAAAATTTCAAACTTTTTTTTTTAGGAAGAAATGAAATTTAGCTTTGTTGTATATTTAACTTTGTTGTATTGAATAACCATTTATTTAAATACTGTATGCACATAAGCCTTCATATTCAAACATACTTTTATGTAACTAAGAATGTTATGTAATTTATATAATATTTTTTACACCTTTTACTCCTTCAGAGGGGTATTAATTTTATATCCGAAAATTTGCTAATCTTAAATGGGTTAAGGCCCCTTTATTTCGGTTATAAGAGGATTTACTGTATTATATATATTTGTTCAGAGCCCTTTATTTTTAAATATTTATATATATTATATGTTTAAAGTGCACGCTCTGAAAAGATTTAAAATATCATAATACGACTTATAAACTAATTTAAGTCTAGAACGGACACAACACCAAACCCCCAAGCAGATTCATCAATGAGAAAGAGAAACCCACATTTCACCGATGATACATTTTTTTTAGCTATGCTTCGAATTGAACCCGGAACCTTTCTCTAACTAAGAATATTCACTAATTGCTGATCTAAGTTTTCGGTCCTCACATTATAAATAAACTAATTAAGTTCTAAATATCCAAGTTGACGATGCTCACAAAATGATTGCCTTGCAGGATTACATGGTTCACTTCACAAGTGAAAGCTATGCCTTGAACAGATCTTAACTTTGAGTAATCACAGCATAAGGTGAAAGTGAACTGGATCTCACTACAAAAATAATGTGGCATCAAATACTGATTACAATATTTGATTTTCTTTTCACACATCGATTGGTTTTATCTAAGGTGGTTTATAGACTGTTGAGTTTCATTTTAATAGCTGACAAAATAAATTGTAGTTTTTTTTATAAAAATTAACCGATGACGAACTATTTGTAAAACTATATATTTTAAAATAAAAAGTGTTCGTACAAACAACGTGATGTGAAATAGGTGTTAGTTGTTGTTCGTTTCAAAATAAAATAAAAAGCTGCATAGATTGATAGTCCGGTGAGGTAGTAAGACAAGATGATTTAAAAATCAATTAGTGCTCTAATTGTGGTGGTTGGTTTACTCAAAAAACTATCCTAAATTTGGTTACTTATTGGGAAGATTGAGAGAAAAATATTTGTCTAGAAATACAACTAAAACATGGAAAAATTGTCGGACTCGATTTAGGAATTTAAATTTTAGAACTAGCTATTTTCATCATAATGTCCATGGAGTTTTAACTAAATTATCGTGGTAAGTAAAACATTTTATAAAATGTGATTTGTACGAGGAGGTTATTTCAATTTTTCCAAAACTTGTATGTGTTCGATCACCATAGCTGTCAGACTTAATATCATAATGTTATAGGAAGATCATAGAATAATTAAGCTTTACTTAAAGTGGTAAACATTTGTTACCAAAAAGATTTACGGTTGATTGATTTATTATTTTTATTTT
The DNA here is from genome assembly GCA_901482245.1 of Timema douglasi. Classification (NCBI taxonomy): domain Eukaryota; kingdom Metazoa; phylum Arthropoda; class Insecta; order Phasmatodea; family Timematidae; genus Timema; species Timema douglasi. The sequence goes on from CABEEJ010001390.1 coordinate 52,986, forward strand.
CAAATTTATTAAGATCTCAGATTTGTTGATAGGGATGAATACATCTATTTTAAAAAAATGGAAGAGATTGTTTTGTGTATGTTATGAGCATTGTGCAATATCTACCGCAAAAGAAGGCTGAAATATTAAAATTAGTAGCCCCTGTGCACGAATATGTGCACCTAAGTGCTGAAATTTGAAATTTTTTATTGGATTTTTTTTATTTATTAAAATCAGAGTAGGAAAAGATAAAATTTTGAGGCCTTTTTTCTGTCTGTTAAGCAAATTAAAGCGTTTGCCTGAGGTAGCCACGCAATACATTATGTTGCTATCCCTGGCAGTGAAGGAAACTTCTTCTTAGTTTCCAATAAAGTTACGAGGCTATTAAAATTAAAATTAATAATAGAAATAAATATAAAAAATAATTTGATTCACAGTGTGCTAAAATATTGATATTACTAAGTTAGTTCTTATTTACATATATTGAGGCTGTAATGTTTTTACGTTAGTTATACATAATACAAATAAAGTATTAGTAGGTCTGGAAATATAGAATAAGTTAAATACGATTGTGATGTATAAAATATAATTTTAAGTTGAGTTTAAGTTTATTCCTCGAAACTTCTCAACTTGAAACATCACTATGAAAATAATAATAAATGAAACTGTTATAAATACATTTTTTGTTAAACCTTTGTTTAACAGATAGAAAAGTTATTAGATGCACTGTACTTTCAAGTAGTTACACATCAGGTTATCTGATATACAGTTCAATTATCACTTTTGATAAAGAATATGAATGCCTCCAAGATAGCAAATAACAATGTTGACCATAAAATAAATATCTTGGAGTTTTATAAAAGGCTCTTTCTTTGAAAACTGGACTGTACTTAGTTTTTCTGCCCCACGTCTTACTACTTATGTTATCTGCACCAAAATGTTTAAGGCTTAAAACGTAGAATTTATAAAAAAATGCATCCTTATTCACGTAATCTGGCAAACCCTAGTAGATGAGCTTGTCGTTTAGTCTGCGTGATCCCCTATAAGGGCGTACGTATTAGCTTATTGGCTGATGTCAACAGCATTTCAGGATTTTTTTTCAACTTATTACAACTACCTTTCCTGATAAACAATGCTGTATTTCTCATGCCACATTGAATGAAACACTAATTATGTTATAAAACATCAACATTAGCTCCACACATGAAGTTAAAATGAGCTGTATAACCACAATTTTCAATCCTTTCTACTATAGTTTTTATTAAAAAAGCTTAAATTCATTTACAATATTTCCATCCAATATTTTATTATTATTATTTAAAAGTATGTAATACTACTGTTTTGTTAACAATCCCCCACCAACTTACTGCTCTTCTTCATTAAACAGGCAAATAAACTCATTTACAATTATGTATTTACATGACTCCTTCGTTTGTTCAGAGCAAAATTTAATTACGAGGAAAAGTAAATAAAAAAAGTTTGGACAACATTTTGTGTAATATGGAATTCTTCACTATATGTATAATAAAGAATTGGTTACACAGACAAATAGCAACGCTTCATATACATTCATATATAAAATACACTTCATTACTAAAAACAACCTAATACTAAATTATTATTATTATTAGCACCACGTCTTACTACCCGTTCGGGTTATACGCACTTAGGCTAATGTGTAATGGTAGGGTGATTGTGAGATCACAAGATGTCTTGTCAGAGGTGAAGGAAGGGTTTGGTAATCAGATAAATCTGTGCCGGGACCTGAGATTGAACCCCGGCCGCCACCACAGGAGTCTGACACCTTACCCCAAGACTGCCAGGTCACCCCTAATACTAAAGAATATACGCAATGTACTGTACTTTCAATCTATGATATAAAATACATTCCTTGCCTGTTTGTTCATCTTCTAGAGGTTTTTAGTACTTCCCAATGATCTAGAAGGTTGAAATTAGACTTCGAGTTTCCTTGGAATATAATAAGGGTGTGAAAACTCATAAACCTGAAAAATTTGATAATGGTTTGAATATGGTGCTCCAAAATGTCACCATGCTTACTTTATGGGTCAAAAAATCAAGTTTGTCTAATTCTATTGAAATTTTGTTTTCAAGGTTTTCTAACACAGCTAAACAAAATCCTGTTGTGAATTAGTTCAAAATTTAAGTCGGCTAACCCCAAACCAATACCTAAATGGCATGAAATATTTATTTCCTGTTTAATTTTCAAGAAATATATCTGAAATGTTTTCAAGGCTGTTAAACAAGATTCTATAATTGGTTTTAATATTCTAATAAACTGTCCCTCAATTAGTACCCAAATAGAAGATAGGGGAGGAGAGGGGATAAATAATTAGAAAAAACCTTAGTAAAGTCAAACACTAATTTTTCCATGTATATATAGAAAACACTCCAAATGTATAAATTAGTGTTAAATCTTTTATCTTTATAAGTGGGAGATGGTGAAATGGAGGGGAGAACAAATGGTCTCCAAATTGCCAAAACTAAAAGAATCAGAATGGTAAAAGATTTAAATTTTCCGGGCAGGTTGTAAGGACCACCCTAAACCATGTGAAGGATTGAACACTCTTAAATTCAAAAATGAAGGACCTTAAAATGGAAAGAGGTTTCGCTTAAAATTTTCAAAAAAATGTTGATAGGTATAACAGAAAATTGAAATAGTTTCTATTTTATTGAATAGAAAGTATCCAACCATAATAACCAGAAGAGATAGTACATTAAAAATGAGGTACAAGAAATGGTCCAGGCAGGAGGTAAAAAATTTAAATGGGTCTAACTGGTAAATATATTGAACCAAGAGCCCAACATTTTTAAAATTTGAAATTGAAAAATGAATATCGAGGAGAAATTTCTAAAATTATTTAATAAAAAAATACCTTTCAGTTTGGTATAGAATATACATTTTTCAAATAATTAGAAAAGTAGGATTTGTTTTAATTTTAAAATTAATATCTGGGTTAAAGGAGAGCTAAGAATTTCAAAAAATAATATAATTTTTTTTAAGTGTGGTAGAAAATTTAAATATTTGCAAGCCGCTAGGTCAAACACCCCAAATAATGAGAAATCTAAAAACTCTGAAAATTTGAAATTTAAATTTGGTTTCAAATAAAGGACTCTCAAAATGATCCAAGTCAATAGAAAAAAATATTCTTGCTATAAAATAAAATTGAAATTTGGCATGTAAATAAATATATCTGTCTGAATAACCGAATGTTTTTTGAATAAATGGAGTTTAAAAATTGTAAAACGGGAAATGTAGAAGCTAGAAATTGATACAACTAATGTAAAAACTTTTTTTTTGAATAGTTGAAAATGTAAACTAAGCTAGTTTGTAAAATAAGCATATCAGATAGCCAAATATGTCTTAAATTTTCAAAATGTTAAAGTTGGAACCGAAATTGTTTGGGGGAGGGGCAGTAGATTGAAATCTCTTCAAAACTATTACAAAATCTACCGTTCAGTGTGGAAGAAAATTAAAATTTAGCAAATTGGTAAAACCCCACCCCAGAACACATAGGAGTTAAAAGGTTTGTATATAAAAAAAATGTGGGTTCGATAAATGGATGAAAAGAGGGGTGCCCTCAAAACTGCTAAACTAATAAAAATAAAAAAAAGATTTGATATACAGTTTTAAATTTGTAGAGGCAGATGAAAAAAACTAAAAATATAAAACATAAAGAATAAGGATTATCTTAAAGAGGATCCATAGCACTGCCATTACATAACTTGTAATATAGATTAGTTATCGCCAATAGAGGAGTGACATGAAAATAAACAACTTTTGTTGCCATTGCTTGGTGAAATATGGTGATCTTTAAGTGTATCGTTCATCACCTCCAGCTCTAACCGCTAGAGGCCACAATAGCCGGGAAGAGGGTGGGTGGAATCCATAAGGAATTTAATGTAACAAAAATAGGAACATTTGCAAGTTTAAGAAAAAATTGAATTATTTATTCAAAGTAATAAAACAAAGGTAAATAAATAATACATGGCCTCACAAGGAGAACTGAGTAGTGTTGAAAAACATATAAATATGGCAGACTGCGCTGCGCAGTACATTTGAGGATATATTTCACAATCTCAAAGTAATAGTAGTTCTTGAAGAAGACTACGCTTGAAACAAAAGAGCTATATCCTAAATTATGTATTAATACGAGTCAGTCTGTAAGAGAACCAATAATAATAAAAAATCGTTAATATAATAATAAAGAGCTTAAATAGCTCTTCAACTTGGTTATCAAAGAGGTTGAATCGCCCTCGTGACTTCAGACTAAACACACATATTAAATCATTAAACCTTTGAATCCTTATTATGTTAATTAAGAGTTTAAAGAGCTTGAAATATAAAGGTATAAGGTATTTACATTTTTGGAAAATCAAAGAGCTTAAGGAACTCTTCAGCACGGTTAACAAAGCGCCTGAATCACCATTGTGAATCCCAACTAAATCATTAAATTTCAAGATCAAATTTAAATTCTGATCAAAATAAATTACACAAAGGTTTGACTCCCCGACATAACCCAAACTTCTGTGGGACTATTACTTCCACCAATTTTGAAGTAATCGAGAATATTTCGACTTGTTAATATTCAACATTATAACAAAAAACAAAGTAATATTACATTATAACACGGGTAATATCTCACTAAAAAAATCGGTTGCTGTTAAAGTTATAAATTATAAACCAACAAAGATAAATAATTACTTTTATAATTTATTGTACAAAATACGTCTACAAAATTTTATCTATAATTTAAACATCATCAATATTTTAAGGTTAAACAATTATTGGTAACCACAAGTGCAATAAATTTTATATTTAAACTAAATATTCCAAGCAAGAAGAAGAATCAAAAAGTGGCCACCTACTTATAAGTCTAAATTTTACAAAGAGACTAGCGCCTAAGCTGCATAAGATAATATTCCTTTCCAAAATAAATCTTCTAGTGAGAAATTACTGACGCCTACACATGAAGATTTTAATCACATAGTTAATTAAGTGTTCAAACACCAAAACCCATTTTATGTCGTTTATATTTAAATATTTAAAAAAATATAAAGCGTTTATATTTTGTCATCCTGGAACGATTATGTCAAAGTCCAGACCAAATGACCTCTCAGGGTTGTGTCAGAATTAATAGTCAAACATGTTAGCTGAGCACCAGCCTTATATAGGTCTAGTTGATGGATACAAAAGGGGAGGGGGTTATATTCATATTAAAAGTAAAACGCCACGTTACGAACACGCGCTATAAGCATGATTTTCTTGTTAACAACCAATTTTCATTTATTTTATGTGGTTCTATTTCATTTAATAATTTTATGGTCATCTTAAATAAATAGTGAAGCTATTTTATTATTTCAAATTAACACAAAATTGATAACATGAAACAAATGCAGTTTTATAATCACATAAGCTTATTTTAAATACATACTTGACCTACATAATAATTATCTGTCATTTGAATTAATTATTTATTTTAATTTTTTAATCATATATATTGGTTTGCCATTGACATATAGGTAGTATTAGAATTCCTTTTAAGAATGCTCAAAGCGTTTCTTCCATAGTGGAAATTCAGGAATATTTTCTATGAACTCTACCTAACTTATCTCTAGCATAGTAACTTAATTAAATGAGGCTATTTGGGACGTTTAGTAAGTAGGATGTGGTAACTAAAAATAATTAAACAGAGCTATGGTCTAGAGACGTACTCTTATTTTGTTCACAGTAAAATTCTCACAATATTTGGTTTTAACAACTCAGTGTGGAATATGGATAAATATTTTATCTTATTTAATATCGAATGTTTTAAATTCAATTAAAATGAATGAATAATACTTTTGCTTGTGAAAATATGACATAGAAAGTATAAAAACCTTTCAATAAACAATCTTCATATATTTTATATTATTTCTGTAGCCCATCTCCCAAAGTTAGAGGGGTCCAAATACATAAACAAAACAAAATTAAATTATATACATACAAAAAGGGATTCATCTAATAGAAGTTCGCAGAGAGATTAAATTATTACTTTGGGTTATACAAATGCTGGGTACACAACCTTTGCCCAGCGCACGCTACTCACTCCTAGAAGCGGAAACTAGTATTAAGGTCCACCGTCACAGAATGCCTAAACTACACGACGAGGACGAAGACTTAGAAAAGAAGGACTTTGGTTAATAAATATTATTTAACCTAGGGATAATATGACGTAATTAAACGTAAATGATTTCAAGTCATAAGTGCATTCAAACTTAACTTATGTCAATTTTATTTATAGAACAATGCACATATAACAAAAAAATATTAGAGTTCCTCCTACAAACAATGATATTCAAATGACCTTGAACAAGCTCAACAATAATAATAAATATCATTCAATAAAAAAAATTAGTTAAAATTTACTCTTTTTTCTTCTACAAATATGTTATTAAATACCATGAAATAGTTATGGGAATATACTATCAACGCCAACGCGTGTAATCATTAACTTTGATTAAGACAATCTCTAACAGTATAGAAGATTTCTGAAACATACCCCATATATTTACTCGTTGTGAAAAACAACATTCTCGTACAATGTTTTAAAGTTCCTTTTATAACACCTATGTAACAATAATATGCCAAAGTTACTAAATTGTGAAAGTACATGAATATACTAGTTATTTCATCTTTCTCTCTAACTCATAGCTTAGCTAGTCCAGAACCCACTTTACAAGTACCAAAAATTACAATCAATATTTATTCCTAATAAGCGAAAAGTATAATTTTCCTTACATTCGAATAATTTGGTCTCCTGTTCTAAAAGAACTTCCCCACATAAATACTAACTAAATTTAAATTCGCAGCATTATTCTTAAGCGACCTAAATAAAGCTAAATTGATTCGTGTAACCTTTGAACTTTACTCACATATGAAAGTCGCTGGCCTAACGTTATAAACGACATTCCCATATTTATGTTTACTAAACCCGTATAGTGAAATAACTTGCAAGTAAAATAAGTACAGTTAATTGTCTGTTCAGCGAAAGAACCAAGATTTAAACTTAGCCTCAATAACATTTTATATAAAAAAAGGTAATGACAGAAATAGAATTTTAAATAGTTAAAGTTTACGCCTAATAATAATCTTATCTTACAGTATAACAATAAGTCCTACATTGTCGACGCCTAATCCAAGAGTATATTCTTACATTATAATAAGTCTAGGAAGCCTCCTGCTTCGTCCTACACTGTTCATGCTTAATCCAAGAGTATATTCTTACATTATAATAAGTCTGGGAAGCCTCCTGCTTCGTCCTACACTGTCGATGCCTAGTACAAGAGTAGTTTCTCACTTGGCAGACGGTTGTATATTTGGGGCACACTCGTCAAACAACCAAGAAGGAAAAAGGTGGGAGTCACAGAGAAAAACACACAGGGAGGGGGGATGCGCGCGACACAGAAACGTCGATTATGTTCTGGCAGGGCGTAGCAAGTCCTCCATTGTTATCGTAAATTCTTTTGTTGACGTTAAGCGGAATTGAGCAGGGTGGTGGTCTCTAGCGGCGAGATGAGGCACTTGGCTCGGCACTTGACTGTTGTTCGCGGGACGTAGTTGTTTTGACGTGTTGTGAAGTCGACGTGCCTGGCATAGTCGATGAGATTGGGTAAGTGTATTATGATGATTGACTAGCCCATTTGTTTACTTGGGGCATAAATGCTACATTTCCTTACTGCGTGTTACTACCCTCGACAGGTATAGGCATTTGAATTACCTTTTGAATAAAGGTTGAATTTAGTGAAAATATAAATGTGTAATGTAAGTAGAAATAAAGGGGGAAACATATTATGATAAAATACACCACAATTATAAGACCTACATCCAACCGGGATTCAAACACAACCCTCCATTTCACCTCTAAACTAGACTATATATAACCGTAATCTAGTTTATATGCCCAGCAATGACAGTAATCTTAGAAATATCTACTGTAGTCTAATGTAGGGAACTTCGAAACAATGTGTGGTATTCGTTTGTGAACGCTGTGAAACAATCTGTGGTGTATACTTGTGGTAGCTTTGAAACCAAGTGTGGTATTCCCTTCTGGAAGCTGTGAAACAATATATGGTATTCTCTTATGGTAGACGTAAAACAATCTGTAGCATTATCTTGTGGCAGATGTGAAACAATCTGTAGTATTATCTTGTGGGAGCTGTGAGACAATTTGTGGTTGGCTCTTGTGGGGGTTAGGATGATACATGATATTCACTTGTGGAAGATGTGAAACACTCTGTAGTTTTACCCTGTGGAAACTTTGAAACAATCTTTAGTAATCTCTTGCAGGGGCTTTAAAACAATAATTAGTATTTCATTTTGGTAGCTGTGAAATACGCTGGTGTATTTCTTTGTAAGAACAGGTCTAATTTGATCACGGAAGTATCCTACGTTGATAAATTTAACAAAAAAATATATCTGGAAACACTCTTGATCCATCAGTTAATTGACTTTGTATGGAAACCTTCTGAATTCAGCAGGTGGGTACCATTTTACCATTTTCAAATAAGAACTTTTGAATCATCTTGACATTTTTATTTTATACTCAACAATTTAGTCTACTAGATTAAAACTTAACAGGTAGTTAGTTAGTTGTGATTAAATAAAAAACTAGTCCACTGAAAACAAAATAAAGGCTGTTTTAATTGCAAACAAACCCCCTAAATACAACAAGAATGCTATATTGGTAGACCGAAAAATGCGAGGTTCTGTTATAATACTTATCACTGCGTCTTACTACTCATTCGGTTTATACGCTTAAATACTCATTACGCTAATGGGCTAGGAATTGGGGAGATAAATATAGAGGAAGTGAACCCGCATTTTCGTGGAGGGAAAGTGGAAAGCAATTTAGGAAAAAAAACTCCAGTTCCCTCGATCCTAGATAAAATATACACAGCATCCATCTGAAACTTTAACAGGGATTAAAACCCCAAAACATAACTCTATCATACTACAATTTCCTTTGTTGATATCCTACAGAATAGAATTAACTACGGAATCAGTTGTTGACAAATATCCAGTTGGTCCTTCACCGAGACTCACAACACAAAACATGTTTAAATCGTGCTAAAATTTACTTGGATAAATATTCTACAAAAAAAACTACATTTCAATCGGTTAAGTTGTTCCATAAATATATACAAACATCCGGCTGGCACTTCACCAGGGCTCACACCAAACCGTGTGATTATAATTATTATTCTAAAAAATACCTGGGAAAATTATCTACAGAATAATCAAAACTACACCAAAGTAATTGTGTGGTTTCATAGACAAATATCCGGCTGGAACTTCACCGGGACTTACACCAAAACACCCAATATAATTACTATACTAAAAATGCCTGGATAAATACACTACAGAATAATAAATACCACTCCAAAGTAATTGTGTGGTTACAGTTTTTCATTCTCGAGCAAATGGTCTTATCGACAAGTTCTTACGCTCACTGGGTAGAGCCAATCGTTTGTCGGCTCTCAGCGCGTTTATCAACGCGCGGTGTAGATAGTTTAACGGTTGTATTTTTCCCGCTGGGAAATCTCAATTACATATACTCAACTAAACTCGGGACGGACGTTACGGTGGTAGTTCCTGTGGTTGAAACATAACGGTGCCAACAAAGCCACAGTAGGCCGTAAAGCGTGACCGGCTGCGAAGCAATACCTCGCAACCGGAGTCTGTCTTCCGGGACACCACACAACACGACAAGCCCACCACCTCTGCACAGAGGAGGGTATATTAGCCCTTCCACACTGGCCACATCAGGGTTGAGCGAAATGGCCACCCACGACCACGCAAAAATAAAATCACACGACTCTGACATGTCATACACTTCGACTGACGTCTCAGACACGAAGGCTGACACAGACGGACAAGGTACTTTCACGATGGTGGACGAACTGGGACGCAAACGTAATTTAAGACCACGCAAACATACACAAACAAAGAAAACAGCACTGACTGTTACTAACAAGTTCGACGCACTGAAAAGGGCCGAAAACCAAAACCCATCACAAGAAGACCAAGCTCAACAGACAAAGAAAGACTTTCCACAGACTGCTACCTCCACACCCAAGACAAGGTACCCACTGATAGTCAAACTAGGAACCCAAAACTTCAACAGAATCACAAAACTAGCTAAGGAAGTGGGAAGCGAAATTAAAATAACATATGTAGCAAATGAACTTAAAATCAACACGACAAACAAACAAGATTCGAACTGGTGCAGTACCTACTTAAAGACATGAAACAGGAATTTCACACGTACACTATACATAGGGACAAACCAGTGAAGGTAGTCGTCAAGGGGCTCCCTCCCAATATGGCCACCGGAGGCATACAGCAAGAACTAATGGGGCTAGGATTCCTCGTCACTAACGTCAGACAGTTTTCCAGAAAGACACAAGCAGACAACACCACACAAACCGTAACACTGCTACCAACTTTCCAAGCTACTCTAGCTAAGAACACAGAGACAGCCAACATTTACAAAATAGAATATTTGAACTACACAAGGATTAAAATTTTCCCGTACATCCCACCCACCAACACCATTGCACAGTGCCATAGATGCCAGCGGTTTGGACACACAAAAAATAATTGTCAAATTATCCCCAGATGTGTTAAATGCACTAACCTACACGAAACAAAGGACTGCCCAAAAAAAGAAATCACCACCCCCACCTGGTGCATAAACTGTAGAGGTAGCCACACGGCTAACTACAGTAAGTGCCCCGTATACGCGGACTTACTCGAAAAGAGAAGGTCCGCGAAAGAGAACACACACACTAGAAAGCACAGACCAGCACAGCAGGCCTCGGCAAACAGCTTTCCCCAGTTAAGGAATAGGCCCCAACAATCAAACACCGAGGAGGCACGTGTCCCCCCACACATAAAAACAACACCACAGCTAACAGCACTCACCGAAGTTACGCGGCAGCGGTACAAGGTCAGAGAGCTGGCACACAACCACCCAGACAAGAGACGACTTCAACATTATCAGACATTAAGGAAATAATATGCCTATTAAAGGAATTAAACATGTTAAAAATTATAGCCCACTTCAAACCCTACCATGCCAGATTAGGTCAATGCAATAGTGCCACAGAAAAAATGTTCATTCTTATAGAAGGTGTAACTGAATATTTTATGACTCTGTATGACTAACGGACAAGGACGCTGAATAAAGACATACTACGTGTTTTTATTTGGAACGCGAACGGGATACTCACGCAAGCAAAAGAATTAGAGGAACTCTTCAAAACCTACGGAATAGACATTGCTTTACTAAACAAAACCCACTTAATTCCAAACAAAAACATACATATCTACGGGTACGATATATACAGGAGCGACCATCCCAACGTTAGGGGAGGGGGAACTGCAGTGTTCATCAAAAATAATATACCTCACTACCGTCATAATTACAATAACCTTCAAAACCTAGAAGCAGCAGCAGTGCAAGTAAATACCAAGAGCGGGCGTATCCTATTCGTGGCCATATATACACCACCGACGAAGATGTTACTGCAACATGACTTAAACGCTATTATAGACTCTGACACAATCTTCTTAGCAGGAGACTTAAACAGTAAACACACAAACTGGAACAGCGGGTTAACAAATAGGGACGGAAGAACATTCAACAAACATGCAGACAGAAAAGATTACTTAGTAGTAGGGCCTGGCAAACCCACTTATTACCCATCAAACCCACTACACAGACCAGATATAATAGATGTTGCCTTGACCAACATGGGAGTGACGTCGGAGGAGCTAACAGTACTAAAGGAGCTGGACTCTGACCACAACCCTGTGTTGTGCGAGATCACCATAAATACAAATATAAAAATAAAAAGGTTAAAATGACTTAAATACACGAGCGACTTGGATGGTTTCAATATATCTCTCAACAACACACTACCAGAGTTCATTAACATTACAACAACATATGAAGCAGATGCAACACTGGAAATATCTACCAACACAGAACAGGAAGCCTACAAAACCAACACAACCTTTGAGACAAAAAAACAGGACCAAAGACCCCAGCATCTGGACCTTGACTTTCTGATTGCTCAGAAAAGAGAGGCGAGGCGAGATTGGCAGAGGTACAGGACCCCACACCATAGGTCAGCATACAATATACTAAGGGCACGTGTAAGGCTTAAGGTAAAATAAATTAAAAGAAACGATTGGAACATCTACGTCACAGAGGCCCAATAGATTCCAGCAAAACCTGGAAAAATCACAAAACAATTAAAATCAAATAAAGATAGATCAGTCCCAGCTATACACGGCGAAAACGGCATGGCCTACACAAGCTCGGAGAAAGCGGAAGCCATAGCCTTGACCCTGGAGAAGCAATTTACACCTAACGACAACCCCAAAGACACCGATTTTGTTAGGGACGCTAAGAGATATGTAAGGGAATGTCTAAACAGACCTATTATGTCACAGGCTGACCCAATAACACACCTCCCAAGAAAGAAAGCGCCAGGCCATGACCGACTGCCAAACGAAACAATTCAACAATTTCCCCCTAAAGCCACATTAACTTTACTACACATACTCAACGCCCTACTCTCACAGTGTCACTTCCCCGACGTATGGAAACTGGCGAGAGTGATAAAACTCCCAAAACCCGGAAAGGACCCTATGTTTCCTCAAAACAGACGGCCAATAAGTCTCCTCACCTCACTTAGCAAAGTGTATGAGAAATTAATTTAAAAAATATTAAACTACTTTAGTGAAACCCGAAATATCATCCTATAACTACAATTCGGATTTAGGGAAAAGCACTCCACTATATACTCAGTCCTAAATTTAATTGAAGACTCAGCAGAAGCTTTCTCAGAGAAAATGTCAGTAGTATCGATATTCTTAGATGTTGAAAAAGCTTTCGACAAAGTTTGGCATATAGGCCTAATACAAAAATTAATAAAACTTGGTAACCCCAATGTATCATTCAAACCGTCGCCAGTTTCCTAACACAGAGAAGGTTCCAGGTAGTTATGTAAGGTGCCAAATCCGACCGCAACAAGAGACTATACGAGCAGACTGAGACACACACAAATGAGATAGTCAGGGACTTAGGACGCTACGACCCTGCAGAAGAAAGACACTACAAACGACCCAGGCTGGCGTAGTTGAGCTATTATATTAGGTAATTAAGTGTATATTATAACAACAACAAAAAATATAATGGACTCACACCGAAACACCTGATTATACACAAATAATGCTAAAACCTGCCTGGATATTGGTCCAGTACAAAAGTAAAAACTGCACCGCAATTGGTTAAATGGTTCCAGAGATAAATAAATCCGGCCGTATCTTTAAAAGAAAATCAAACCCTGGCAGTATGTATGCGAGATCCTCTTTTAGCAGAAATCTTGATGAATAGAAATAAATGCACCACAATAGATTGTGAGATTTCCGGTATCCTTGGCTATAGACAGATACTCTTAAATATAGTACAGAACTACAATATATTTTTACTTAAATATATTTATATTCCAAACCTTAAAAAAGCAGAGATATCATATAAAGTGGTTTTAAGCTCGTAAAACAAAACAATATTTATCCTTGCTTTTCAATTATTATTTAAACCTCTTCACTCTGATGCTGTATTATTACTTGCCTACGACACGGCCAGTTTTATTGTTTGGATTTCAAGAATTGATTTAGTAAAAAACACATTTGACAAAAATAATCACAGTTAACATTATACATTGAATTTATTATAAAATGATAATAATTAACGCAAATCTTAATAAACCACACCTTTTCTCAATCGAAGTATTAATTATTAAAGCGTTTTGCTAATAGTTATATTATAGCCGCTATGGTAACATTAAATAAAGTATGGAATTGAACTATGCTCCCACAAAGTTATACACAGTCATAAAAACTTTGAAGAAAGAAAGAAATTCACTTTTATAACTAAAATCTGTCCAATGGATAAGATTTTATCAATATATTTTTTTTGTCCACTCGCAAATAATATAAAATATTTTAAATTAGGATTGGAGCCCTTAAATTACAGATTTATTTTAAACTCAGCTTCTTACAAATAAAGTAAAAACCTTTTGGAGGTAATCAGTTATTTACGTTACATGTGTGAAATATAATAATTAATCATTAATAAATTTATAATTGGCTATAAACAGTAATTAAGATTCTGGAAAAGGGAAGACTTGCTTTATGTTACCATGTAAAACCAATCAATGTGGGTAACAGTGCCAAAATAACATTTGACTTGATTAAACTTTTAATAGCTTAAAACAAATACCAGCCCGTATGTTAATGAGAGCAACCATAATTAATTAACTTAGTATGTAAATATTAATTATTTATTTTATCATTATCATAACAATAAAGTAAAATTAATTTAGTAGATCAAAACATTCAGGCAACGCTAAAAGACATAACCCTTCCCCCATCACTCCTTCCCAACAGTCAAGAAATAATTTAAGGACTTAAGGCCTTCTCTAACTTAGGCCTTGGGCGTAGTTAGGCAAACTATTTTGCTGTCATGTGTGGTGGTATAGCATACCTCACGGGCTGAGTGAATAACTTCCTACCTTTCAATACGACGGATTGTACATCCCACGTGATTACTTCAGTACAACACTCGCTCATGACAGATTACTTAAGTTGCCCCCCCCCCACCTCCTCAAAATTTAAATTTAAATACACCACCGTTTTGCACCTATTTTGCATCGTTTTGCACCCAAGTATTACGTTTTGCACCCTAACCCCAGATACGATACGACTGTTAAAGTTTAGGGGGGGGGGGCAAAGTTTCTGTTTTGAACCGTTTTGCACCCAAGTATGGCGTTTTGCACCTGAATAGTTTTTCAAGAAAAAAATATTTAAAATGGAAAAAAGTGGGGGGGCCAAGTTAAGCGTAGCACCCCCACTCACTGATTGGGGTTTTTTTCAATGCAAAAATAAAAGTCCTATTCTGCACCATTTTGAACCCAAGTATGGCGTTTTGCACCGTAATAGATTAGCGAGAAAAAAATATTTAATATACAAAAAAATTAAGTCTTTGGACATTCCCTCCAGCCCTCACACCCTCAAATTAAGAATATAACTATACCATCGTTTTCTACATATTTAGCACCATTTTGGACCTTAATAATTTTTTAAGTAAAATAAATAAATTTAAAGTTAAAAGATGTTCGATGGCCAAGTTAAGTGTCAACCAACCAATTTAGAAAAACAAAGTTTTTTTTAAACCCCACTTAAGTTTTTCTCGGAAAACGATCTTTTCTAAGTACAATAAAAACCTTTTTCACAAAAAAATCAAACAAAATTTACCAAACAATTTTTTTAATATTTCAAATTTTCAAATTTTTTTTTGTAAATTACTCTCAAATTATTTATATTTGCAAAAAATAAATATATCTTCTTATTTATCATGATAAACAATTAACAGACACCCATTTAAATAATATTTTAAAATGCTTTTTTAAAGATTTCAAATTTTCTATTTGTTAAAAATAAATATATCTTCTTATTTATCACGATAAATAATTAACAGACACCCATTTAAATAATATATTAAAATGATTTTTGAAAGATTTCAAATTTTCTAAAACTTATCATATGTAAGTAGGCTAACCTTAAATTAATATATTTTATAAAAATCAAAATACGTTATTATTAAATCGTGTAAAATAGTCCTCAATTGGCAAAATTGAAAATATATTTTCAAAAAACCCAGTTTCATGGCAGAATTGTCCAAGGTGTCAATTTCCTGTTAGACTGGCCTGCTGGAGTTGGGGAGATCGATGATCGAATAATGGTCATGTCTACTGAGGGTATTTTTCCCTCAATAGTCTTCCACTCTCGTTCCACGCAAGTGCAGGTAGACTACCTCTAAAACGTTTCCTTCCTCCTCCTTACCCCATTATAGTAATGATAATAAATGCGTATAAGCTGAACAGGCAGTAAAACCATGTGATTCAATTTTTTTTTCTTTTTTAAACTACAATTGTTCAAATATCAGTAATCAGCATTACTATTAAATATGTTGTTTAAGAAAAAACAATAGATATAAATTTATTTTTATTGTAAATAACTTGCCAGATACCCATTTTGACCCAAATCGTTAAAGCTATTTTCAAAATATTTAAAAATTTTTAAGAAATCCAGTCTTTGGTAAACTACCCTTTAGTGAAATTTTCTTAAAAACAAGTGTACATTTCTATTTGTCAGTTTGAAAATTCCCCAGATTTACATATTTAACTAAACCGTTAAAGCTATTTCCAAAAACCTTTTGACTTTACAGAAATGATTCTTCATTAAACTGCAGTAAAATAAATTTTTACTCAGGTGTACAGTGCTATTTGTCAGATCAAACATTAGCTAGATATACAATTTAAACAAAATTGGTAGAGCCTTCTCGAAATATTTGTAATTTTCAAAATCCACTCTTCAATAAACTACCGTTAATATAAATATATGTGTCAAAATCAACAAAAACTCCCAAAGTATAGCCATTGAACTTATATATTTAGAGATATACATTCAACGGTATAGCCATTAAATTTTGAACAAAATCATTCAAACAATTTAGTATTTATATTCAGAAAAATCCACTTTTTTAATTCAGGAGAAAATAAAACATAAAGTTTCATCATAATCTCTAGGTTGAAAATGTTCATGATTACAATAAGACTATTTTCTTTCTATATGAGAAAATACAAATCCATAAAAAAATAAAAGTTAAACTATATTTAAAGCATACTTTCTAACTTGTGAATAGTTATTTCTTAAAAGTCAAACATTTAAAAATAAAATACAGTCGTTATTTAAATTCTACACAAGATTCAAATTAATTTTTCTAAAATATATTAAACATTCTTAACTTTTCAAATTTGGATTAAAATATGTTGGGGCAAAAATTTTACATTTCTCATCTGTATAGCTAGTACCATTTCAAGTTGAATAAAATATTTTATTCATCACAAAAGTATGTATATTAACTGGACCTAAAAAGTTATATTTTTCATTATTTCAGAATATTATGAAAAAAAACCTACATAATGAGCCATGGTCCTGGAAATAAAGCGCCTTGTTATTTTATAATTAATAATTTCCATTAATGAGAAAAATTGTGTCTTAAATTCTAAATGTCAATGAAAATAAGTTTTCTAATGCACAACTTTATTGTATAAATATATATAAATCAAACATTTATAATAATATAGAAATATAGGAAAATGATAGCTTTCTATAGTATGATTTTTGTAGGAAGAACAGTAGAATTTAGTTACTAAAGTTACTAAAACAATGTTAATATATTCATACATCAAGCCATGTTATATGCAGCTGTAACTTTTTATAGATATTTTCAATACCTATAAAATAACACAAATAAAATGTAATATGTTATCAGTGTTGGCCGCAAAGAAATAGGTTTGAATTTTCTCTACTGTTCTTCCAATCAAAATCAGGGTATAGTATTAAAGATGCCTATGCACACCCTTCCAGGTCAAACACATTCCATAACAGAAGCTCAACTAGGGTAGTAATGTTCTTACACTGACCACGTGGGCAAGATAACCATCGGGACCGACAGTTGCTCGGCAAGCATTTTTAAGATAGCGATAGTAAACGTTTTCAGAACTACTTTAATTTAAAGTAACTGAATATAGAGAAAATTATGGTATACCATTTATATTTACAAAGTAAACCCGTCAGAAAAGGACACCAGCCTTGTCCATATAAAATAGAAACGTCATCAAAAAAGGTAATAATTTTCAAATATGGTGACACTAAAACTCAAATATAAGACAAGTGTGTATCAGAGTAAAAGGGTAAAAAAAAACTAGTGTGTAAAGCTGTTTCCAAACAAGACAACCTTAAAACAATAAATTTATTTCTACTTTAAAGTAAGTTAATTACTAAGGTGTAAAACATTGCGCGAAAAACAGTTTTGAAACTAAGCACATTTACAAACTTTGGAAATCCATGAATATAATATAACACTATAACTATGTGTTATAGTTAATTATTTTTCTGATTAAACTATCAATATTCTAAACTTGATGTTTGAGTGCAAACTATACATTAATATTATAATAGGAAAAATCACAACCTTTTTTGGGGAAGCAAGGCATGCGCTGAGCTTGGCCCATTAATTAACTCTGATCTTATTTTGTATTAAATTTTTTCTTGCAAAACTATTCAGTTTCAAAACGTCATACTTGGGTGCAAAGTGGTGCTTATCAAAACTTTTATATTGGCATTAAAAGAACAACATTTAATATTAGGAGGCTACTCTTAACTTTTCCACACCCCCAAACAAGAATATCGCACAGTCTCTGGGGATGGTTTGTAAAACTTAGTACTTGGGTAATAAATGGTGCTAGATAGGTGGAAAACGATGGCATATATACATTCTTAATTTGAGGGTGTGAGAGAAACTTGTCAAATATTAGAATAATTGAGATATTTTTGATGCAATATTGCGTGTTTATTTATTAACTGGTGCCCCGAAGATAGAAAAAAAACTTGTGCCTCTTCCAGAACTCAGAAATCATACTACTTGTTCCAACATTTTTGGTTCTAACTTCCATCATATTTGTGATAGAAAGGCCTGCAATGTATCAAATTAAGGACAGTTAAACTATCTACAATAGTTGTATATAATAAAATGGACGTAATCTGCGTGATACTATCTACAAAAAATGGGAATGAAGCTTTAAATATTAAACTCAACACAGCTATCAATGAGGAGGATGGATATGTCATTGATGTTAGATACCATTTGCTATGCTGGACAAATATGTAAGTAATATGCTAAGGCAGGCTACGAACACTACGTTTAAATACTCTACAACAGAAACTGCAGCAGAAATTGAATTTATCAGTCTCATTCTTGAATGTCTACAAAAGTGGGCTATTAATATGGCTGTCATCCAAACCACTTTTGAAAACATACGGGAAATTAACAACATGATTTATCCTATGATATCTCGGAAAAAAATAAAGCAAATACTCATTGAAAACATTCGTGATATTGAATTACACCGACCAGCTCGAAGAAACTAACAGGAAATGGCTTATTAAATAAAAAGATGTTTCTATTGATGCAATATATCATTGTGTGGTAATAATTCGGATGTGAACATGCGGTGTCTTTTTGATGCAGCTCTTTTACTCCGAAAGAGGATAAATTACGCTCAACAATGAAAGTTCACAAGAAAAATCCACATGCCTAAGGACCTCACTCCACGTTAAGTGTGTGCATTCTTTGGATGGCTTGTTAGTGGGCGCGAAGAAATAATTTCGTCAGAAAGAAATCCAACCGCTGTAAATAAAGCAGCCATGAGTATCTCACAAACTGCTATGGCTATGACATACAATAAGAGTCCAGTGTACCGTTTATGTACTGACATTATGAAACCAATACATGTTAGGCCTCAACAAGTTTCCATAGGAATGGCAATTTACCAAGCCACTATAAACAAAAGTATTGTCAATTTGCTTCATGGATTGGACTTCTTGATCAAGTGTAACTGTATTTTCATGTATAAGTCTCAAATCGCAGTGTGTGATATGGATGATGTCTGGAGGAATAATGGAGTGTATTTACCTGCAAATATGGTCAAGAACCGATATATATTGTTCGCAGCAGACATTGTAGATGTTATGGAAGATACCTCTAATGTAAAAAAAAGATCACACATGCCACAGTGCTGGCCATTTATCAGTGAAAAGAAGCAGATGACAGTACACAAGTTTAACTGTAGAAAACGTCTGGAAATTGTGCAATATACCTTCCTGACTGTTCTACTGTTATTAAAAATTGTGTTATGCCATCCAAACAGATTCTAAAATTCAAAACTTGTCCTGACTTCAGCCCAGCTTATGTAGGCCACCCTGATATTACCGACATTAAGGTATGGCTTATAGGGATGACATTCACAAAATCAGAGGTGCTTCCCTGCAAGATGACACACAATGTGTAAGTGAAGACACGAGAGGCAATGCAATTATTCCAACATGGGCCACCTTCATTTCTCATATAACCACAATTTCGACAATAACTGCAGATCATGTTACCTCATTGATACCTGCACCACCAACGTAATAGTCAGCATTGTTAACTGTTCTACTCCAATTACCAAGCATTAATTATCTAGTAATGGATCTACAAAAAGCCAATGCTTTGCCAAGATTTCATGCCTTCACTGGCTGTGTTACCAAAGAATGTTTTTCAGGCAAAGGGAATTTGGGATTATGTTGAAGAGAGTATAGAAAAATTAGTCTGAAAACTTTATATGCCATGATCTACAGCATTGACAGTGGGTGAAGTAAGGTGGTATATTTTAAAAAAGTGGAATCTGAAAAGATGACACCAAAGTTGTCTGCTCTAAAATTCTCTATATTGAGGGATATTTTATCAGTGCATAGTTTGGAACAATGTTTTTACTGCTCATCAAAATGTACCATCTCCTGAACCGGGCTATGGTTAGGAATCTAGTAATGGTTATTATTTCCCGAAAATTACCTTCAGAAATATTAGAGCTCATAAAATGCTCTTGAAAAACAAACTTACTCTCCAAATTGTGCTCCTGTTGTGATTCTGACGACTTAGAATTATAACACAGCATTTTCAAACAATATTCTAACGTACAGTAATAATTTTCTATTATTTTAGTGTGTATTTTTTCTATCTGCACTGAATAACAAATGCATAAGCAAATTCACTATATTTTCATTAATTACTATAAGAAATATGGTTCAGTAAATATTGCAACTTATATTTTTTTACTTTTCAAAACAAAGTTTTTTCAAGACCACTTAATTTCTCGTAAACCTCGAATATAAAAGATTTTTCCTAATGCTTTTATTTGAGATAAACACAGTTATTTTTTAAAGTATAACACTTTTCGAAGCCAATAATCCCATTGAACAAGTTAATTTATTACATTAATGTGCACATCTGTTGAGGGAATATTAATCTAATGGTTTCATAGCTGCTGGATAGAGAGCCACCTCTGGGCCCCTTAATGTTAGTGATAGGGAGGACGTAAATATCTCAAATTAAAGAGAGTTAAGTTAAACACACTATTATAGTTGTTACCATTAGTAAATCTTAAAACATTAATTTGCTTACTACCACCAAAATTAATAGAAAAAAAATTAAAATATTTATCGTTTATTAATATTTATGGAGATAATAAGTTAATTACATGCTGTCGGCCAAATTGTAGATAGTTTTATTAGCTTTAATTGTAGTTACTGTGGACTTTTATCTCATATAATCTATGGAAGTTACAGTCAATAATGTTGTAACAAGTAACATGATATTTTTCCTCCCCCTGCACGATACATCCCAGCCATCCCCTCCATCTCCCCCCCACCCCCGCCCATGATTTTCGGAAGTGGCAACATGTGTTTTTGAACTATATGGGGTGCCAATTAATAACTAGAAAAAAACAAGGCAATACTATATCAATAATTCACACGGCAAGCCAGTTGCTACCCCGCTAGGAGAGTCCAACGACTTGATTTTTTGGCATCTTAAAATTTTTTTTTCTCGCTTATCTCTTAAGGTGCAAAACGCCATACTTGGGTGCAAAACGGTGCAAAACAGGACTTTTAAGATGGCATGAAAAAAAATCCAACATTTTGATAGTGGGGGGGCTACCCTAACTTTGCCTCCCCTTAACATAAACAGTCGTACCTCCTTTTGGGTTAGGGTGCAAAACGCTGCAAAATAGGTGCAAAACGGTGGTACATTTTAACTTTAATTTTGATAGGGTGGGGGGCAACTTAAGTGATCTGCTCATGACCCAACTTGTTTATACCCTTGTAATTGAAGGGACATCCCACATGATGACACCAGTACAACAGTCGCTTGTGACCCAGCTGGGGGAGGAGAATTGGTCTTTATTCGGTCATACAAAAAAAAGGCTCCCTTTATAATGTTAGGAGGAGGAATGGGAGGTGCAGGAAATTGAAGGGAAGAAGTATATATTTTAGGGGTGAAAGAGATGGGTCAAATGCCACTAATCAATACAAAAAAGTATCTAAGTTAAAATTAGAAGAAGATATTACTATTAGGATACGATATTATGTAGCTGTGAGATTAATATCATATTTTAGTTAAAGACATGTTTTGTAGGATCTGCTCCCATTCATCATTCACATGATAGAGTTGACTATTTTTGTAATAAAATATATTCTTGAAAAAACTTTTTATAAAATCAAATCAAATCAAATTCTTGCAATAAATTATGCATAAGATAGTGACGTGGTACAGCTATTACTTGACGTCACAATTTATGATTTTTTATTTACAGCCGATTGTATTAATAACAAACTTTTTTGTGTGTTTTAATTGCCTTTAAAAATAATTCTTACAGTCTATCTACATATTTTTATAGGAAGAAAGTGGGGTTTAGAACGGTATAATTTTAGTAAAATGCGCCCACATTTGCGTAAATGTGTTATATTGGGGGTGGGGTCTATTTATGAAATAACACCTTTAGTACAATCAACTAGGAATTTAAAACCAAGATAACATTTCATTGAAAAGTCCAATATATTGTGAACGTGACGCCGGTATGGATGAGTTAGGTATAAATTAGAGGAAATGTACCTGTGTTTGTGTGTATGAATAGCGGGAAACAATCTAATAAATAATAATATTTAGCACCACGTCTTACTACCCGTTCGGGCAATACGCTACCAACAATCTAATAATATATAGAAATTATTTAGAAAGAGTCACCCTGTGCTTGCAAAGAGAAAGGGCCAGTTTCATAGTCAAATTTAGTACGCCTCAAGGGCGGCGCTACTCTAAGTACATGACGACACCTACCTAAACTAGGATGGAATGGGCCAGTTTCCTATGCGAGAACGGCCCATTCCATTCGAGTTTAGGTAGGTGTCATCTTGTATTTAGTGTAGCGCCGCACTTGAGGCGTACTAAATTTGACTATGAAACAGGCCCAAAGAGTGGGAAACCACTCAGGGAGAGCCAGAAACCATTTAGGAAGGGCCAGAAATCATCTAGGAAGATCCACTGTATGTTTGCTTAGAGGAAGAGTGGGAAACCGTTTAGTAAGAACTAGAAACTATTTAGGAAGTTCCACCTTGTTTTGGCGTGTAGGGAGAGCGGTAAACGGTTAAGGAAGATTCAGAAACCATTAATGAAGTTCCATCCTGTGTTTTGGTGGAGGAAAATTGGAAACACATTTAGGAAAAACCAATAAAATTACACCCAGCCTATATTCGAACCCTCACCTCTCCGATATCGACTTGACGAGATTGACACTTAGTCCACGTGCCTACCGATGCAGGCTTTCATTGAAAATTATTTATTTACAATACAGTCCGCTATTATACCTCAGTCAGTAACGTGTCTAAATAATTATCTAAATATACTGAACGTGATTCCCTGCAAGACTGAAAAGTCAGAACTTCCTGAATTTGTTTTTGTTATATTTTAAGTGAGACATTTAGATTATTAGATAGGCTGTTGTGTCTGGCTTACATTTAAGTCAAAATAAGTCCGATAGTAATTAGAACACTGACACACTTTATCGAGGACACTAAAAAAATTGATTCAACATGCTACTTAAACTAATTAGTATTTTGATTTATTTGAATGTTGTTTTTATATAGTTTCAAATTTTTATACAAATTAATAAAAACAATTAATAAGAACTTCTTGTTTTTATTCAGATACCACAAGCCAAGTGTGCGTTTTCATACTTGGTTTTGTTTTGTTTATATAATGCATCTTATTACCGGTCCGGGATAAGCGTATGGATATACAAATGTAGTTAAGGATGGAATTTAAATTATTTACAGGCCTACTCCAGTTTGCGGGGATGCAGTGTGTAAAACCATCTAGGAGAATCCCCACCCTCAGCACATCTATTCGAAATTCAAACCATTTAATAATAATCGAAATAGGTGCTATAATTTAAAAAAAAAAGAACAGGTATGATAGGATAAGAGAAAATGCTGCCGAAAGAAATGTAAGTTTTATTAAATTGAGACTTGCCTTTTGAATACATTTAAATATGAAAATTTTGGGTTAATCCTATTTTTATTATTCGATAATTCATCTAATTATATATTTGAATACTTATTTTAAAATAATCATTATTACTAATTTTAATATTAATTTTAATCTCTAAGCAAACGCTTTATTTACTGTATTTAGATTTCCACAAGCTTGTTAATTTATAAGTTATGTGTTGACATAAACCTTGTTTAAAAATACACACGTGTACGAACCCAAATAAAAAATCTATATCTGAGCAAATAATCAACATTTATAAATCAACATATTTTTGTATGTGCAATATTGGAAACCATTGGAAATATATATATAAAAAAAAGTTTTAAAATGTGCTTTTTTTATAATGAGTGTTATAACCTTTCATTTATATAATTTTATCATTCATAGATGGACTGTAAACAATGCGATTATAAATATATGTTTTAACTTTTAAAATCCATCATTTACCAATTAACTAACTCCACGAGCTCCTACCAGTGCCTAGCTAAATTAAAATTATTATATTTAGAATGTTTGTTGATTGGTCATACAATTTTCTATATATCTCAATATAAAGTTTTATCCAAAATATATATCATAGTTTATTTGTTACTATTAGACATTGAAACTCAAAACCAATTTTTGTTTTAGCACTCACCACCTTTAGTGACAATATTTAGTTCATAGATTACTTAAAATTGTGTAATTTCAAAAATTGCTCAGACAAAAAATTACATTTTTATCATCAGCTGCCACAATCGTTTTGTTCAAGTATACATACATGTATTTTTTCTTCTTCACAAATATACAGGAAATAAAACAATAAATAAAAATAATCATATTTATTCTCACGTTTTATAAAAGTAATAAAAGTTGAAAAAAATATTGGATATATTTTTATTTTTATTAACTCTGGTTCATTTCTGGCTGCCTCACTATCTTTTATATAGCAGTAACGGACAGGACAAAAGTGGAATCTGTAGACAATAACTTGAAATAACTAAACAAATAAATACCACTCATAACCAGAGCTCTAATTCATCCAATACACATTGCCAATACACCAATACACTGTACACACAAACAGTCCAAGAGCGTTAAAAAAATTGTATAATTTATTGGAAAAGGAAAAAATTTATACATGCACCACTCTTTTTAAACATACAAAATCCTCCCTGTAGATATAAAAATAAATTTACGTATTTAATTACAATAATGGACGAGCTTTAACGTTAAAAAATGTGATTTTATGCGCATCACATCCATTCTACTTAACGATATATCAAAAACATATAAAAAGAGAGCTATTTTTTTATAAGGGAAGGTTTGGTCGTTGTAACATGAGATGAGGCATAACCAGGCATACTAATATTTACCACCGGTTTACAGAGCATAATAAATTACTCTCAGACCTTTATACATTTCAGTGCGTGCGAGTGTGTATTTGTATACGCTTTATGGACAACTGTCGATTTCAATAAAAAATGGGAGTGGGTGATTTAGCAAAGCCACGTAGAATGGGGGGTAGGGGGCAAGGTTCTGTTTGCACATCTTTTACCCGAAAACAAAATCACCTCTTTTTTATTTTAGCTTAAAACTTTTTTTTACGAATCTAAAATAAAATAATTTTAGTTTCTAATCAACGTTAACGCTATACTCAAATGGTATTAAAAGTCTTGAAATATATTTTTTTTACCGCAGGTACATTTGGAATAAAGTGTCATATTCCCAATGACAATAAAAGAAATATCAAATTAGTTATAATTTATAAACATTTAAACTTGTACTAACATATTTATAGCTTATAATATTTTTAAGTACAATATTTAACATAATTGATTAAGATTGAAAAGGAATGACTGTCTTTTAAGTACAGATATAATTTAATTGAAATCTAATAGTTTAAGTAAGCTTGTCCTAGTATTATTGTTTGGAGTGAGTTCAACTACTAGTGTAAAATCCCCATTGCTCGAGCCTAATCGATTAAATGAATTCACTAATTGTAAATTGTAAATTGTAAATTGCTTGTGGCTTAATAAAAGTTATGTCATACAAAATATTCAAAAACGTTTTTTCACTTAGACTTTTATAAGTTGGAACAAAATATTTCAAAATTTGTTAACAGTAAGCCTTTTAGTGATTTCCATAAGAAAAAGCAGCATATGTCGTTACTCATATGGGATACTCTTCTGATATAAATACAAAACAAAAGCGTTAGAGCCAAAAAAATCAAAAAATTTATTAACTAACTACCTTAAAATATTAATTTTTAAAGAAACAAACATACACCATTATTTACTATGTGTAGCTCTCTCCGTTATAATTTCAATTCTTAAACAGTTAGAAAAAATATAATCTTCAAAAATCAGTCATTAGTAAAGTTCTACTTCTTAAAAAAAAACAGTTACTATGCTATTTATTATGTAAAACACTTCTCAGTTATGAATTTTGATCAAAATTGGTATAGCCATTTTTTAAAGTTGAATTTTCAAACATGAGAGTGAACTAAATTAATTCTATTATTTTATAAAATGAATGATTATAAAATTGTAAACAAAAAGGCCACGTATAATTGGGCGGTAAAAAGGCCAGAGCAGATAGATACCATGCCTGACCAACGTTTGACCTTGTAGTTAATGAATAGTAAATGAGAACACCAGTCTAACTAGGAGCTCCACCTTAGTCGCAAAAGAAAGGGATGACAGGGCTTACAGGTGTCAAATATATTCTAGTTAAAAACATATATTTCCTTAAGATAAACCTGCAAAAGTGGTTCCAGGGACTAGAATTTTTATCCAATTTTGTTAATTTTAGGCAGATTCTATTAGATATACCCTCTTTAGTATTTAATCTGGGTATCCAAGAAGAATTATTATAGTGCCTATGTTTAAGTTTAACTTATGTAGTGGTATTTCTGAGAGGGTCTGGCTGTTTAAATACTTTACTGGAAAGTTGCCTTTTTCCCACTTATTCTTATAGTCAACTGACTAAATCTAACAATGGACTGCTCCTTCTGAACATTCAATACCTCCTCAGTTATCAAATAAAATTCGTCATATCGCGGACACAAAGTGTCCAGTTGGAATATAAGTTGGGATAAACCTATTTCCAAATATTTTGTGAACTACCGAACCGTATGTCATTATTTCCTCTGGATCTTCTATGATATTTTATTTCATATTTTTTCAGCCATCCATCCCCCAATCGCATAATCTAATAATGGAAGCTACTGTCGATTTCCCAAAATAATTAATTAAATTAACAATTCTAAACTCCTTCCAAAGTGGTGAGTATATAATTCTTTTCAAGACGATTGCGGTCCTGTGATCATGCGAAAGAATTGGTATACATTAACATAAGTCACCGCTATCAGTAAAAATGTTATTCCAAATGGTAAAGATGAGTCATTAGAACATATTATTCTGCAACAAATAATTGACTGCGTCTAGCATTTCATGACCCCCCGAATCCTAAAATGTGGTTTTTAAATTTCCATTTGTCTGTCTGTCTGTACTTCCAAATAGAGCTTAAACTATTTTACCGATCAGGCTAAAACTTGGTATCTAAGGTTTTCGTAGGATTTCCACAAGGTGTTTTTGGAATTGGATCTCTAACACTAAAATTAAGGCAAGTTTATCAAAGGGCAAACAGAGAAAAAATTGATTTTATCATATTCGGCTGTAATATTTTGATTAAATTTCATTTCTAAACATTTATAAATATTCCAAACAAAATGGCTACTCTCAGTATTTCGGCAAAATGACTTTAAGGGCTCCTGTCTGATGTGTAAATTATATATTTTTATAATATCTCCTAAACTATTTGAGATATGAAATTATTTATCATTACAAATTCGAAGCGTATTTTTATAAAACCAATAACTTTCAAGCTATACGCAAATATATGTATTTTTTAACTTTTCGAACCCAAAGGTAAAATATTACAACCGTAAAAAAATGTTTACCTGAAATGTTGATGGATGTCGACGTCTCATGTACCTCCGAAACCTAAAAAGTGGTCTTTGCAATGCGGTCTGTCTGTGTGTCTGTTTAAACTTAAAATTAAGAGTAGTTTAATAACGGGCAAAAAGAGATAAAATCAATTTTATCAAATTGACTCTAAATATTTTGATTAAAATTCGTATCTAGCCATTGATTAATATTATAAATAAACTGGCTATTTTCATTTTCACATAAATATGACTTTTAGGGTAACTTACAGAAGCATAAATTTCCATATCTACGCAACTATTTGAGACACTAAATAACATTTCATTGCAAAATTGTAATACTACTAAAAATACCTTTATATGAAATATATTTTTATAAAACCAACAGTTTCTGAGATATTGGTAATATATTAATACAATTTTGTGAGCATTAGTTGTAAAGAGATACTACTTAAGTTTTAACGCAATAATTCGTCAATGCCATAGAGTAGTTAAATATAAGTAATTCTCTCAGAAAGTTTATGTTGTTTTCCCTTAAACGTCTTAGGAGAAATGTTTGTACAACAATGAACTAACTCCATTATAGACCCAACAGGCAATATTTACATTTTTTATAGGTCGAAATTTATAAATGAGGAATTTAGTATAAATGCGATGGCATGAAGATTTGCAACACCTAATAAAATCGTCAAGTCAGTACTACAAGGTTGTAAGCGCCATATTTTAAAGGAAATAAAAATTATGAGTATTAAAAGGTTGTATGTGCATAAAACTACCTTTAAAACTTCCACAATAGGCTGCAGCACCTTTTATAGCCAAGAAAATAAATATTATTTTATAGTTGTATCTTCCTTTAAGCTTATCTTTGAAGCTACAAAGTTGTACGTGGCACATTCAACCTTGGTAAACCACCTTAGTCGTGTGATTTGTGCTACAAGGTTGTATGTTAAACATAGAACTCTGTAATATTCAATTTTAGTATTGTTTACTTTAACCAAGTAGTATGTGACAAGTAATTCATTCTGTTAAATATGGCCTTTAAAAGCAGTTGTGTTGACAATATTAGCCATTTGGATGAATAATTTACTAACAAGATGTTAGTTAATGATGATAGTGGTAATGACAAAGAAGAAATCTTACTCCAAAATTAGAACTCATCTGTTAAAATGTAAGTATATCGTTGGGCTTCTAACTTAGCATTATTTTGTGCGTGAATTTTTTTAGGTTAATAAAATAGTAAGGACTTTAGTTATGTAAGCTATCTGAGCCATGTACCTTTTATGATTATCTTATTGCTACAAGTAATATTATGTCTTATTTAAACTAAAACTATGTCTGTACTAGGTTAAATGAAATAATAGGCCTGTTATTTAAGTATAGTTTTTTGCTCTAGTTCTCCAAAAAATATAATATTAAATGGTAGAATAAATTTTAGTACATACTTTATGAAATTAAACATAATAACAATCATTATTAAATATAGTGTGATCCTTTTAACAACATAATTATATGCTTAAGAGAGCATAGCTTTTTTTTATTCTAGATTTTCCGAATCAACTGAAGTTGTATTTCCCCCACTAAATTCAAATGATATAATAATATGTGAAAATGTGGCAGAAGACATAGTTATATCTTGCAGAGACGAAGTAATAATATATGAGGATGCTACATATTGTATTGTTGAGGTGCTGACAGAAGATATTGATAGAAGTGAAGCAGGATTGGCTATGGAAGCATTCCCTATAGGGGATAAATATCACACCGAAAAACAAGACAGACCCTTTGGTTTATAGAGGTGTTAAACATAATGATCTAGAAAACAATATTTTGGTTGATGATTCTGTGACTTTTACAGAACATTTAAACACTGAAAAGAATTATAGTAGCAAAGAAAATTTTATTAATGAGACTAAGATCAGCTCTGAAACAAAAACTATAAAACGCAAAAGAGATTCAACGTCATGGGCATGCAATGTTAGAAAAGGAAAGTGTCAATATGGGCAGACAAATTTATGTGAGAAAAAAGACAGTTTTATCTAAATCTGTGAAAACAACCAAAAAATGTATGTAATAATGCAAATATAGCTGTGAAAATTTAATTACAGATAACGAGAGAAAAGTAATTTTCCAAAAATACTACACTCTTTCTCCAAATTAAAAGAGACATTTTACTTTCTCCACAACTGATTGCTCTGGATTCGAAAGGCATCTAAAAGAGAAAACAAGTGAATCCTCACGCAGAAAGAAAACATATATACTTCATTCACGGTAGGAGTTTACCTCTGAAAGGTCTTTTTTCCTACCAATATCCTACTATATAATAGATTTCTGGTAGGGAAAAAGGCCTTTCAGAAAACAATTCCTATGGTGAATGAACAGTATTTATTTACTGTTAGCAGTAATCACATACAAGTATGTAAGCAGTTTTACCTAGGCACGTTATCAATTAGACAAAAATCTGTTTACACAAGCCACGGGGAAAAAAATGGCATCTGTAATATTCCCAACCTTTCTTTGAAAGGACGATATGTAAAAAGACAAATTCTTTACCACGAAAAACAAAAAGTTAAAGATCATATTTAATCTTTCCCTTAAGTTGAGTCACATTACTGTAGAAGTAACAGCAAGAGGAAGTATTTAGATTCTACTCTCAATTTCTCTTTGATGTACAATCTATAAAATACAAATCAACTAAAAGAAAAGGGTGAGAACCCTGTTAAACAATCCTTTTACAGACAAATATTTGTTACAGAATACAATATTTATTATCATGTCCCTAAAAAAGACAGATGTGATCTTTGTGAAGAAGTGAAGCTAGCTAAAAGTTTAAAAACCATTGACAGAGGACAGACTAAAGCAATATGAAATTTATATTGCTTAAAAAGAGGCAATGCGAGTAGATATACAAGATGATAGAGATAATAAAAGAAAAGTTGTATTATGCTTTGATTAAGAAAATTTACTTACTTGCCCAAGAGCCGAGGTCTGCTGGTTTTTTTTTTATCACAGTAAGCTTAATGTGTACAATTTAATAGGCCATATTTCAACAACCAAACAAGTATATTGTGCCTTGTGGACAAAAGCTCTTATGGAAAGAACAGGAAATGATATTGCTAGTGTTGTATGTAAAATATTGAGGCAAGTTGCAAAAGACAATCCAAACATAAAAGAGTTAACATTATGGAGTGACAGTTGCGTACCACAAAACAGGAACTTAATAATTTCATTTGCTGTGCTTGATTTTTCGAAACTTCATCCACCTATTGATGGAATCACAATGAAATTCTCAACACCGGGTCATTCCTGTGTTCAGGAGAATGACTCAGTGCATAGATGCATAAAAAAAGTGTTGTCGAAAAGTGAGTTTTTCTCTCCCATTTCTTTGTTGCGGTTGTTACTAAAAGTGAGCCAAAAGAAGTTTTACAAAATACTACAAATGGTTAAGATAGGTTTCAAATATTTTCAAACATGTGCCACAAATTTTAATTTCAAACAAGTTCCTTATTCAAAAGTAACATCTCTAAAGTTCACTCAATCACTATCTGAAATTGAATACCGTAGTTTAATTTGTCTGAGTACTATACCATTGTCAATTTAAAACAAAAAAAGATTAGAGTCAAGAAAATCTTCAACTGTTTTTGTTACTACTGATGATTTGAATTTTTCAATCATACTTCAAACACCCAAAGTCAGTGGACTAATTGTACGATTATCAGAACATCAATATTTTTATTACGAACATGGTAACGGTGTTTGTTTAAAAAAAATACATAAAATAATAGTTAGTGCGATTTCTTTATAAAATGCAGACTACACATTATCTTGTGTGTTTTTAATTATGTTGTTAAATTCTGCTATAGACTTTGCTATGAATATTTTAATCATTAAATATAAATTTAAGAAAAGTAAATTAAAACTTCAAGCATAATTTATTATTATAATATATCTAGTTATAAAATGCAAGTTGTTTTAGTAATTTGTACCAAAATGTATTATTGAAAGACAAGAAACACAACAAAATTGTATGTGACATTAATTATATTAAAACATTCTCCTTTGTGTTTCAAATTTGTATGTGTAGATTTAATTGGCTATAACAGCTGAAAAAGGAAAGGAAAATGTTCTAACTGTATGTAGATCTTACATAAATAGTTACATTACTTTGTATAAAAAATAATTACAACTACTTATCATTTAAGAGGGTAACGATCATAGTGAACATTCAAGTGCCTGTATCTCCAAATATATTTGTGTTTACATACAACCTTAGGTGATGAAATGTTGAAAATTTTAATCCGAAGTGTTGGCCCTTGTGGTCCCAATATTAATATTTTTCTATCGGTCCAAATATACAAATGATGACATTAATTCTTTAAAAATAAAATTATAAAATTTAAAACCGAGACTAAAAAAAAAGGTTTTACACAAGTATATTGCAATTTATTCTTGGGTTTGCTAGTGTATATTGTTTCGTTTAACATATATTACGAGCTATGAGTAAATATCTCCATTTTCAAACAATAGAGCGAGAAAGTCCTTGTGGAGTTCCATACCATTAATTTTATTTATTAATATAAATATGAAATAACAAATATATATATATGTCACTGTATTATAATCTGAAATTTCTCTTTGGATTTGAGATTGGAACTTATATTCTAATTTCACCTTTCTTATGAAGTGCAAATAACATGTCGATAAATTAAAATGATTAACTAAAACATGTTTTTAATTTTTGTTATTTTTATATTTTGTAAGTTTCAGGTTTGGTTTCACTTTTGGTGGTTTCTCTACAATTTTACTAAATTTAAGCTTTTTAGCTCACTTAGAAGCAGTAAAAATCTTATGGAAGGATATAAATGCATACAGATGTACGTATTGTTTACATAAAGCTACCATTTAACTTTTATTAATATACTAGTTTCTAAGCCAGTACACAACAGTCTGATTGTAAAATTAACCAATCTAACAAAACCTGACCTAGCTTTCAAATTAATACTCTCATGTAATGTTAAGCTTTGTTTGTAAAAAGGTATATTTATTTCGTCGGAGTGAATAAAGTTATAGTAAACTAAATTAATGGAATTTATATTAAACAAATCATAAAATTGTATTCTAAAAGACCACATATGATTGGCATATGGCTAAAAACAGTCTTGGGCAGATTAATATCAACCATGCCCAATGTTTTAGACCTTGTAACTAATTAATAGTAACTTAGAACACCAGTTTAAGTGGGACTTGACCCAATTTCAAAATAAAAGAGAAACCAGAGCTAACAGGTACCAAATATATTGTTGGTAAGAAACATACATTCCCTTGAGATATGCCTGTTAAAATAAATGTTACATGGGTTATAGCTTTTTATCCAATTAGGTTACTGCTAGACAGATTCCATTACATAGGTCTGGTAATAATCACCTTCTTATTTATTTGTGTAACTTCGTCAGTTTGCGGACACAAAATGTCCTTTCAAAATATCAGTTGGGCTCAGCCTATTTCCATATATTTCGTGTGCTACCGAACCATGTGTCAATATTTCCTTTGGATCTACTATGATATTTTATTTCAAGCTGTATTTTTTCAGTTTTCCATCCCCCATTTGCATTAGCTAATAACGGAAGTTACTGTCACTTTCTCGTAAATTATTGTTTAACTTGATAATTTTAAACTCCTTCCACATTGAAGAGTATTTATGTAATTAGTGAACAAAAAATAGTGACTTTCTATACATAAAAGTACAATCACTAATGAGTTCAATTGTAGTTTTATGACTATACCTTGAATATACATTTTATATTTGAAGCTCTATTTCACTTATTGGTCTAAATAAAAATCAATGATTTTGTATCACCCCGTATAATTTTCATGTTACACGCACGCATTAATTACGATAGTGGAGTAAAGATATGGAAGATGGTAGTTCTAGGGAAATAGACACTTTTTTGTATGGAAGGAGGGTAGGAAGCCATTCGGGAAAAACACCCTCAGTGCACCTAACTGGTATTTCAACCGTGTTCTTCCTGTCACCGACAATACAGTCAAAAACGAGTATGACGCGTTAGATGTTGTGGGTTTCATCACAACTGTCCAACACTATTTTACGAATTATATTTTGTAAATAATAATATGCATATAATTTAATTGTATATGAAGGACCCTTCCTATGAAAATTTGACTGAAAGATAGTGGCTCGGTAGATATTGCTCCAAGGTTCCATTCAACCTAAAACAAGGCGAGGTGATAGGGACCAACACTTTATCGTCTGATTTTTAATAGATTTCATGTCAAAACATTTTGTTAGCCAAAATAAATTTCACATTATTTTCGTAGAAGTGTTTAGCTTACTTGAATACTTAATAGTTCTTGAATATTTGGCATGAGCAATATGGCATTCAAACATAGCTTTTTATCTCGAGTTAAAATATATGTTCTACTATAAAAAAATCCGCTATACTAATTAACAATATTAATAAATAATATAGAATACCTACAGAAATTAAAAAATATCTAAGTACAAGTTAGTACTTAAGAAAAACTTTGGTTATTTAAGCCAAACCTAATATTTAGTTATAAAAACTGCAGACATAAGGACTTTCCAAACCGTTTCAGTAGTCGCATGATCTAAGGCATTACTCTCGCAATAAAATGGATTGCCGATGAATGGGAGATCAGAGTTTGAATTTTGATCAAGTATCAAGTTTTTCAAACAATCTTATTTTATGCACGCAAATGCTGGAACAATTCTTAACTTCAACCTTCCTCATCAGTAATCTCTAACACATTAGCGTAATTAATTCATGTGCGTACAAACCAAACAGGTATTAAGACAGAGAAAAGAAAAAAAATCTTCCCTCTTCAGAATTTGGAGTTATTAACTTGTCTGGAATGGAATGGTAACGAAACAAAATCAAATATTTTAAAACAATTCTCAGATAAATGTTGTAAGGATGCTTCAAAGTTAATAAAATATAAATAGAAGAGCTGTGTGCAAAAAATAAATGGTTCCTTTGTGGTTTTTTCCGAAGAGATAAAAAGGTAGTCCGATTATAGGTCCACCGCTACAAGAAAAGGTCCCCTTAGCCAGTAAGGTTATTTCTACCGCTAATCCGAAGTGGGGATGGTTCCATTCATCTCAAACTCTTGAAACTCTGCTGTAAAAATTGATTTAGAAAAGAAACGTTCCCACATTTTGCTCCAAACAAGTTAATTTAAATTAGTGTATGTAGTAATAATTGAATTAATTTCATTATCATTGTGTAGCATAGTCAGTAGAGCACAATTTTGGAGTCGAAAATGGGGGG
>CABEEJ010001390.1:88374-106865 GCA_901482245.1 Timema douglasi
GGGGGGGGGGGGGGGGGGGGGGGGATCTGTTTTTTAAATGAGTTTTCACTCCAACCCAAAGGTGAGTCCAAGCACCTTCTCCAGTAAAAATTAAAAAACTTAAATGAACCTAAAATCAAGATGAACCTAAAATCTATTTGAAGGGGTCATTCCTTAGAAAATGTTTTTAATTTAGATTCCTCTAGAAGCTACAGTATAATCTCGTCAGACCAAACCTATATAATCCAAAATTACAAATTATCCGAACACAAATTTTGGAATACGAGGGTCGGGGTAAGAGAGACAAACAAAGTCAAATGAAATATATTTTATTGGTTAATAAACTTTAAGTTGAAAGAGAATTGAAAAAACCTCTGTTAATGCTTAATATTTACAAGTTGAAGTCAACACAACCACGTTTTACTCAAGCTAAAAATAATTACGGCACTATAAAAATATATTCTGTATATGTATAACTACACTACTTGTTACTTGCTATACATCAGTGAAATGAATGTAAATGGGGTAAAACTCATTCAAATGTAATTTAAAATGGATTAACATACCCGTAGACCTCTTCCATATTCTCCCTCTTAATCCAAAATGTCGCTAATCCGAACAAGTTTAGGTCTCAATTAGTTCGGGTTATTGAGGTTATACTGTATTTTTAGTAGTCCTGGCTAGAATAATCTTTTAAAATTAGATACCTCAGAAAATATTTGAAATAGTCTTCGCTTGGCAAATATTTGAAAATTATAATGTTTCTAGAAACCATTTGAATTGGTTTCTTGGCAAGCTTTTGAAAATTAGATGCCTCTAGAAGCTATTTGGATGTGTCTTTACTTGAATATTTGTTGAAATTTGTTGCCTATTAGACTAAAAAACGTAGAGTGAAATTAATTCAAAATATCTTCAATGATAAATTTTATAGTTCAACTTAATGTGTTTTAATTTTCAAATAAAATTATTTGGGTCTTGGGGACTGTGGACGGTGGTGAAAACTGCCCGTTTGCCCCCACCTGGGTTCAAAACTGACGACTGAACTTTAATATCGTTCAGCAGCTGAGAACGAATAGATAATTAATTAATTTGATTCGGCTACAGAATGTTCTTGGTAACTATCGAAATATCTATTGATCATTCAATAGTTTGGAAACGATAGCTTTTATCACTCTCTGGTTTCATTTGATTGCGCCCATCCCTATTCAAGATAGTCTCTACTACAGATAGTTGAAGAAACCCAAGTCTAGACTAAAGATCACATTTTAACGAATCGTCAAGCCATTCCCCAAGCCGCACCGCCCCGCACCTAAAGTGAATTTATTTACAGTTACATCGCGTAAGATTTTTAACTAATTCATTTTATTAAACCAAGCATAAGATTATTGTAAGTAAAAAAAGAAAACAATTTTTATATTCTTTATAGACTGAGTCTTATTACAAAATAAGTTTGTATTTTTATCTTTTAATCGCATGCGTTTTCACCTATTTTCATAAAATTAAGTTAGCTATTAATTACGAAGAATAAAGTTTTATGCTAACTAATAATTAAGAAGAAGAATGTTTGTCGTTCAATAAGTTGTTGTATATAATATTGTTTATTTTGTACGTAATGTTGGAAACAACGACTACAACGTCACACGCACAACAGCTGTGAAAGAAATGTCGGTTGGAGGCTCTGGAACATTTATTTACGATGTTAGGTAGCTACACGGTCCGCACCGCACCACAAAAGTTCGGAGTAATGCTCTCTCGACGATTCGTCCGCCCCGGTGAGGGCGGTGCGGTCCGGATTCGTGTAACCACTTGCATTTTAAAATATGGATAGCACTCCACCGAAAAAATGCGGTGCAGTGCGGTTCCGTGTAGCTGGTCCTTTTCATTCTTATAGCAATGCTTGTGTGCTGAGAGCAGATTGCGCTTGATTCAAAGTGAAATCTGCCCAAAGCTGATGTAGTCCATGCTCTCATCTCCCCGGTACTCCATTGTGTAGAAGGATCCTTTGTAATAAACAAAACTTATGTAGATTAGTGTCCTCCGAATGCTTCCCACCCAAGTGTGGTCGGTTATAATTTATATCGTGGATTAGTATAAAGTTGGTAAAGGGGCAGGTAACAATATAATTAGCTACTGTACATGAGTCGGAAGTTTTTAATATTAGTTTTATTTATAAAACACTTTTATTTTAGTAAAAACCCACCTCGGTGGTCGCATATTCTAATCTAAGGAGTCACTCTCACAGTATATTGGATTTCCAAAGATTAAATCGGGATTCCAATGCTAGTAGGATGAACTGAGGGGGTTTGTTTCTAAAGAGAGAGATCGACGTTCGAATCTCGGTCGGGTGTACGGAGGACGGTTCTTCCAAAATAGTTTTCCACTCTCCCTCCATGCAAATGCTGGTACATTTCTTCTAAATATAGTCTTCCTTATCCCTAAAACCATTAGCGTGGTTAGTACATAAGAATGTAGCCTAAACAGGTAGTAAGATGTGGTGCTAAGTTTAAAAAAATTAGTGTATATGCGTTTTTACCTGAAAAGGTGGTAAAACGTGGTGATTTTTTTCTAGTGAAATTCTAATATATAAAGGCAGATAGCATAATTATGGACCAGTAGTTTTAAAAATAACTGACAAGTTAAGGCCTGTGCAGCACGGGACAGCTACGCTGTGCGCTGGATTATACATTTAGTATGAGAATAACAATTACAACCTACTTCGATGTCCGTATATTCTCTAAGGCATCATACTCACAGTAAACGGGAATATAGGGGCTCGAATATTGGTCTGATGTACTGAAGGGATTTTGTTCTGAATGGTTTTCCACTCTACCTCCTTGAAATAATTGGTACAGTTCTTTAAAATTCAACCTTTCTCATCCCTAACACCTTAGTGTAACTATTACATATGCGTATATCTTGAATAGGTAGTAAGAAGTGTTGCTAAAAATGAAAACTATTAAAAAAGGTTTTCCATTATACTTGAGTTTCATGTCATATATTTTATGTCCAAAAGGAATTTAATTTCAATCAAGTATGTTCTACATGGTGACAGCATAGAGGAGGTGTAGAACTAGTAGTAAATATTTTTCCTATGGAAGTTGAGAACTACTTTTATTATCAATAAGATTTTGAAATTATCTTTTACTTTATTTCCATTATTAACACTACAATACCCCCATNCCCCCCCCCCCCACCTTGGGCAGTAGAGTTTCTAGTCTAACCTCACCATCATTAACAATATATTTATATCTATAATTAAATATTGCGAGTCTGTGCTACAATATTCGTAACCTAGTTTGTGGAAAGCTTAGCCAGTACTAATGTACCGTTGCCCAAGGAACACCTGAACGTACTAATCGTTCATCCTTTCCTTGTCCCGATGAAATGAGATTATGGTTATAGTGAGTATGAGGGTGTGGAACCAGTGGCAAACACTTAAATCTAACTTAAGCCTAATTAACTAAACCATGGTGACCGTTGGGGTATTTCCCCTTTAGGGAAAATTACCCTTTATACCAGCTTGGAACCAGAACCTGGACTCCTATAATCGTATCTAGGTGCACTGACCACTTTACCTTGGGTATGTATGGTTATAGACATTCATTCCCAACAGGTGGAAATTAACTTTTAGTAAGAATATAGTAAACTGCAGGAATCCCACGTTAATTAAATTAAATTAGTTGAAAAAGACACCTGCAGACATGAATAGAACCCGGGACTTTGGAAAGGGATGAGTCTTGGCTGTATCATTGATAGAGCATTTATGAGCTAAGACAAAGTTTTTGGGCTATATTCTTATGCCCAAGTGTCAATTAGTAATTGATTAAATTTAATCATTAATTTATATAAATCAATCCATTACAGGTAGCTTCGGTTGGAATATAGCGAATACTTCTGGGGATAAAAATGTGTCCGTATTACATTAATTCATCTATAAAATTTGACAATACGTTATAAAGTGTCAACAAATATTTATATGGCAAGCAATGATAATTTTGATTATTTATATATTATATTTTAATAATATATTGCCCAACCAGACACACTCAATCTACTAACTGACTATTCTATAAAAACTATCAGATGTCCTAAAACTTTAAATTTTATAGACTTTTTCAACAACAGATTGAAGAAAAAGCCATTTGTATTCATTTGGGAAGAAAATAGTGAATCTTATCTCATGGAAATAAGTTTTTCCCCGATAAAATTAAGTAATATGTACAGTACAATTAAATTATTAGATATATTATTATTAAAAAATGCCTGACTTGCTAACGCTCTTTAAAAATGTTTTTATATTTAGTTCTCTTTTTATTGACTAATGTACCATAAAAATATATTTTCTGCAAGCTACTCAGTTCTGACAAGTGGTAATCTTTAAATTCAATTATAATAATGGGTTAAAGATAAGGAATGAATTATTTAAAATATATGTACCTGCGTAAACGTGAAGGATGGTTTAAAACCATTCAGAAAAAGAACCCTCAACACAACTGGCCGGGACTCAAAACCCCCTCTGTTACCATCACTAACCAACCAGACTAAATGAGGATGGCATTTTTTTAAAACTATATTCCATTCACGATAGGTTTTTACCTGGATGACAGATAGAAAATCATATGTTTAGGTTTTGGGTTGCCAACACTTGTAAAATATCACAGTTTTGTTATAAATGTAAAGATATTTAATTACCTGTTATATATTAAATTTAAAATAACTTAAACTTAAGTTTTCTCACATTATTTCATATTTTTAAATAATATCTTTTTGTCCAACTCGAAACAATATTTTAAACCTAAATTAAAGTACTTATTTTTCGTTTTGGAACATTACTGATTTTGTGTAATATAGTGCATACATCAATACCTTTTAATACAAGCATCGTATTTAATTGGAAAAAGAGAAAATTGTCATTTTTTTACATACAATACATGATTTTATGATTATTTTATCGTACTTTGAAATATTTAACTGAATAAAGTATTTTCATCAACTGCGTGTCCGCATCATTGTAAAAAACTTGTTTACCGTTATGTTCAATCGTATGGTTTAAATACGTCAGTCGCCATTTTGAGGCTATGTTCGTTAGAAGTTTTTGTGAAAGTGATGTTAATATTTTTTTTAAGGGGAATAAAACTATAAGTAAACTTTGTGTCCGAACTCAAATAAATATATAAATAATATTGGCCTAAACTACTGTGGTTAGCTATCACATTAATATATTACCATCTGTTTTCATTACAGTCATCCAAAGTGATAGATATCAGCTGTTGGCGTAGTGATATATTAGGGATTACTTCTAGTAACATTTCGAGCTGTCATTCAGGTAAACTTAGCTCGTGAATGCCTTATACTTGTCTTGCTAACGTTATGGTCATATGCATATGCACTAATTGCGCTCATGTTATAAGGATAGGTAAGGTCGAGCTTAGAGGAAGTGTACCCACATTTTGGTGGATGTAGATTGGGAAACCATTTAAGGAAACCCACCCTCAGTACACCTGACAGAGATCGAAAATTGATCTCCCCGATTTCGGCTGTCTATCGATAGTGATGTCTTAGGCCACCGAAGCGGGTGGCAATATGTGTCCACTGGCACTTGTGAGACGGAACATTATCCGTTTCGGGAAATTTATTGATGTATTTTACCTTGATGTTTTCTCAGAAAATTTTTCATTTTTGAAAATATTTAGTCGTTGTTTTCTGGGGAAATTTCCAGCTATTCAAATGCAGTAATGCACTCAAGATAGCCCAAGTTTAATTTCTCCCAGGGACACCAAAATACTATCGAATAAGTAAAGAAAAAGCCATAACAATGACCCGCTTCAGTTGCCTCATTATATAAAACAATACTTTATTGTTAGACTAGACAGCCGAAGACGGGTAGATCGGAGTTTGATCCATGTTTTTTACGCTTTCTCCACGTTAATGCGGGTGCATTTCCTCTCAATTAATAAATTAAGCCTTCCTAATCCATAACCCATAAGTGCAGCTAGTACATGGGCGTATAAACTGAACGGGTAGTAAGACGCCTTGCTTTAAAAACAAAGCAAAAATCAGTGATGCCAGTTCTCTTCTAATACTCGCCATTCGACTATAGTGCTTGGGGGTTGAATTCGTCACTAACCTCGGGGTCTGTTGTAGTACCTATATGTTAATGGTGTACTTCAATACCATAATCAAAGCCTTAACTAATACGTCACCTTACCACTTGTATTCGAAAGCACTTAAACAATTTTATTCTCCAATTTCTTTTTATATTAGCACTACTTCTTACTACCTGTTCGGGCTATACGCTTTCTAATAGTTATTAGTTATTTGTACATATTTTTTAGTATATATGCTAACAAGTTTTGCCCCCTTGTGTTCTAACATACAATTTAATGGCTTTATGTTTGTTTGTATGTGGTAGGCTCTAAGTGCCACCCCCATTAGGTGGGGCTGTAGGGAACTCGAAAAAGGGAAATTGTGTTTGCAGTTTTTATGCGAAAACATATTTTGGGTCAAAATAAATCAAATATTGCTTCTATACAAACAGAGTTTAATATTATTTACATATTGGTATCAACAGTTATTGAATATCTTACAGGCGGTCCTGAAATTTAATGACTTTTTTAGTCAATTAAATTCTTATTTAATTACTAATAGCAACTTAACTCTAACTATTAGTAGGGTAAATAAAACAACTAAACTCTCATCACTGTTTTAATTGTGAGTTCTTTTTTTTATTTCTGTTAGTGTGTGGTTGGGATTCTACTCCAAGACAGGTGTATTAAGACTGTTTTTCTATTAATTTTTTTCTCACTTTCACTCTACGAAAATGCATTTCATCTTATATCTACCACATTAGTATGATTAATATACATATGCGTGTAGTCCGAGAGGCTAGTAAGACAAGGTTAGAAAAAAACTCAATAATGTCAATAATAATATTTATTTAAGAGGATTAAACACAATCTCACATGATACACTTTAAATCCTGCCTGCGATTAAACCCGGGATACGTATATAACTGTAAAGAGGCACTGATGACTGAGCTAAGGAGTTGGATGCACTTCAGAATGTGACGTTCATTTATATAATTTGTTAGTGTTTAATTAGGCCCCTAATTAATCTATATTAATAAAATGAAAAATTTATGTATTTGTCATGAGCGTGGTGGGATATATATCGCACTCAGAGGTCCGAAATATAAATATTAGTAGCCCCTGTGAATGAACAGGTGCACGTCAAAACTGGATTGGATTTTTTTAAATTAATTAAAAACTTTGTCAAAAGATATATATAAAGATTTTTTCTGTCCGTTTGAAGCAAAGAGAAGCGTATCCAGGCAATAAATTGTTTGGATACCCCAGGCAACTCCTGGTACTTCTGGTAGTTAGTAATATAGAAGTAAGAAATTATTATCGTCTTTGTTTAGACCAGAAATAAGTATACGTTAAGGAATCGATCGTTGACTTTTACCTAGAATAAGGATTATCACAATTTGATTTATTATTAGTATTTAATTGATGGTGTTTAAGATAATCCTTAACCAACCTGTTATAACAGAATATTACCTATCCAAACTCTATAGCGAACAAAATACCTAATCTCAAAGCCGTCAAGTCATTATTCTGAAAGAAGGAGACCGGATTTCACCAATTATTAATGTTTTGGCAGGGCCAGGAATTGAATTCGATACCCTTAACTCACTATAAAAACTAATACTGACTAAACACTCCTTATATATATATAAAACTCATCCTGTCTTGTTGGGTTCAAACCTAGTCTTCTGGGTATA
Organism: Timema douglasi; assembly: GCA_901482245.1. NCBI lineage: Eukaryota > Metazoa > Arthropoda > Insecta > Phasmatodea > Timematidae > Timema > Timema douglasi. The sequence goes on from CABEEJ010001390.1 coordinate 96,137, forward strand.
AATATACCACAATATTTGTGTGGCCAACATATTTTGAGAAGATAGTAGGTAGATTAAAAGAAACATGGCCACTGTTTAAAGGTTATTTAATACAGACGAAGTTTCGGATTTCATGCGAAGTCTGCCCTATGTTATTTTTTAACTATTTTTAAAATTTTCAAAACAAGAGGTAGTTTGATTTGTTGTCAATGATTCTGCCTGACTATCGGAATACTTTGCAGCCACAAGCTTGTATTTTTTAAAGTTTAGACTTTTTACTTTCTTGCTTTCTTACAGGTAGAGAAAGTATTGTGATTGTAAAAAAATAAAAGCTCGAGATTTTGATGAATATCGACGTTTCATGACCGCCCGAATCCAAAAAAGTGGTTTTTGAATGTCCGTCTGTCTCTGTCTGTGTATCCTTTTCTGTCTGTACCACGGACTAGATCCTAAACTATTTTACCAAGTGGGATAAATATTGGTACCTAGGGTTTTCAGAGGGTTGCACCAAGGGTTTTTTGGAGTTGGATATCAAACCCTAAAGTTAAGGGTAGTTTACTGAAGGGGGGAAAATAGAAAAATTGATTTATCAAAATTAGCTCTAACGATTTAGATTTAAGTTCGTATCTAGGCGTTGATAAAGATTATAAACAAAATTGATACTTTAATTTTTCTATAAAAATGACTTTTAGGATACCTATAGAAGAGTAAATTTCCTTATCTTTGCAACTTTTTAAGATACTAAATAGCTTATAATTGCAAAATTGTAGTAGGCTACTATTAAAAATTAAAACACTTGTATTTGAAATATATCTTTATAAAACCAATAGTTTCGGAGATATGGCAAATTACTTAATACGATTTTGCGAGCTTTAGTTTTACAGAAATACTACTAAGTTTTAGCTCAATAATTATCTAATTCAATAGAGTAAGTAGATAAGTAAGTCTCTCAAAACGTGTATTTTCTTTTTTCTTAAACCTCTTAGGCGAAATATTTGTACAGCAATGATCTTTCTCTATCATTTTATATTCATTAGTCAATATTTAACATTTTTATTGGTCTAAATTTATAAATTAAGAGTTTAATAAAAATGCGATTTCTATAATATGTGCAACCCCTAATAAAATGTCAAATATTTAACAAAAAATCGAGATTTTAATACAAGTTATTGACCCTTATAGACCAATATCAATTTTTTTTTTGTAAAAATATACTAGTGAGAACTTTAATTCTTTAAAAAGAAAATCATAAAATTTAAATCCAGGAGTCAAAAAGTGTTTAACGTAAGTATAACGCAATTTTTGCTCGGGTTTGCTAGTGTATATTATTTTGTTTTCCATATATTAAGAGTTTTGAGTAAATATCTCTAATTTTAAACATTGGAATGAGAACGTTCGTGCAGAGTTCCGTTCCATTTATTCTCATAAAGCTGTTCCAATTGCTCCATAGCATCCATATCAAGTTTCAAATTGATTCCTAATTTTGGATCTACCATCTTGGATCCACCATCTTTTATTTTTAAAGATTAGTATGGTTTTCATAAATATGGCACTCTTAATAGTATACATATCAAATTTAAGCTCTCTAGTCTATCGGGAATCGGGAAAAAGAACTCTGGAAGTACACAGAGACACTGCATGACTGTTTTGTATGTATATTGTTTTCATTTTAAATTTATACCAAATATGTCATGTTGGCACGAAAATTAAGGTATTATACTTACATTAAACTTGGTTACCATAGGCGGAGAGGTTGGGTTCGAATCTCAGCTTGCTCCATTAAGGGGTGTCTTTATTTTATTTTCACTCCTTCCCTCCGCGTTAATGTGTAGGTATTCAATCTAACAGCCGTTCTAAACTCAAAACTGTACACCTAATCGTTAGTAAACCTTACATTAATAAATACTTTATATAAATTGAACAAAAATATTGCCTTTTAAAGTAATATTGGAAATATAATGGAATTGTTTCACAAATAGTTTGCATCTATTGACAAAATGGACGTATTTATACTTTTTGTTTAGCTATAAGTTATCTGGCTGACACATTTATTGGCTTATTGTACAATTATTCTACCCTTTAAGGTGTAAATCTTCCCTTGACTCTTTACATTATGACCTTATTTTATAAACTAAATCATAGTTGAACCAAGGAAGGGAATCTTATACCTTTCAGGATAAATGGAGGTTTCTTTTACAGTTCTTTAAATTCGAAAGAAAACATTTTGTATTTCTTTTAAAATAAATGTAATATCTTATGTGCTAATATAAAAATTAATAATAGTACTTAACAAAAACATTTTAGTATGGAAAACTATCGTGACAGCCTTCTTTACAAAATAAACATTTGTAGTCTTAAACATGACATAGCCAAGGAAAACTTAACCATACCATTTAATTTGTCTGAACTTGATATTCCCATAAACTCAAAGCTCTATAATTCCTATTTATTTGGAGCAAGGCTGTACTCATAAACATGGAGATTTTTCCACTTGAACAAAGAGAAATAAAACCTGTAAAGCACATGCGCTTATACCCTCCATTTTTTCCCTTCTTTCTCTCACTCCCTCCTACACGAAAGCTCATTACATTAATTACAGATGATTAATGATTCATACACGTAACACCGTGTCAACCTAATGTCAAAGATTTGTTAATTTTGAAAAATCGACGATCCCATAGGACGATCGCTGAATGAAGATTGGTTGTTCGGGGAAAGCTTCGTTTGCGAGCTTTGGATATCACATAGCACAATCAGGTTATAATAAATGGGTTGACAAAACTAAAAACACTGACCAGAATGGATGGAAAGGGTTATGGATGGTGGAAATTGTTGGTGGGGGAGGGGTGGAGGGTTTTTAGGGTGATATCGAAATACATGTGCACACACATATAACCTATAACACATCTATTTTTATGACTCTTCAAATTATAATTACGTCTGAACTGGTAAACACAATGAAATGTACGTGGCATTATATTATCAGAACAGTACAGTTGGTGTTACCCCATGATTAGAAATCAATGGCCGAGCATTCATTTGATCAATTTTTTATGGTAGTTTTTTTCTTTGTGTGTGTGCCAGGCATAAAAATGGTAAGAGTATTAGAATGGTTTTCGGTGTATCTCCCTATATATTTTTATTTTGAAATGGTCCTAAAATGTGTTGTGGTGGGAATATAATGGAACAGGTTTATACTCCCCAAGGATATATGATAACATTTAAAGCAAAATATTTTCAAATTATGTCTTGATGGCACTTTCAGCTAAATGTGTTCCAATATTTTTTTAAATAATAAACAAAACAACAGTATTTTTTAAATTTATAAATAGCCTACTGGTCATTTATACATACTATATATTGAAACGACCTTAAAGATATTTATGATTTTTATAAAGTAATACATATATATATATATATTATTATTTTTGTATTTACCTCGGTTATTTGTTAATTATGCTTTGATACAAATCTTTTAATTCAATTAAAGATTTAATGAAAGTTAAATAAACTAATACCATGCATTTATGTACACTCCGATTACCCTCGAAGGCAACAACAGTCTTATCTTTAACTATCACACTCACTATAACCCTATCATATAATATAAATCAGAGCTTCCAACCAGTGGTTTACGTATCTACGCCGGTTCGTGGGTTTATTGATGATGGTCTGATAAGAAATTCGAAATTCTTAACTGTACAGTTAAATCTTCCATATACATACTTTTAATATCTGAAACACAGCATATCCTAAACGGCTAATAACAATTTTGTTTATGTATTTTTTTCAGCAGCTGAACTTAAAAAAAAAGTGTTAAGTCATTAAAACCTCTATTTATTAAGATATCCAAATCGAAAAAAAGAGTCAAAAGAAAATTTCAGACAATTTTAAGAAGAAATGATAAATTTAGCCTTGTCGTGTATTTAACTTTGTTCTATTGATTAACAATGCCTATTATCTACCAATATTGACGCACGCTGCATAAACGTGGGTTGTGAAGGTACAGGATAAAAGCATAATACGAGCGAGTGAAATGAGATGTCCGAGAAGCGGTATCAGTGTGACAAAATTTAACGGGATGAGAGATGAAAGAATTGGTAGAATAGTAATGGAAGAGGCAGTCCAGGACAGGCTAGAGAAGGCACGACTAAGGTGGTATGGCCATGTGAGAAGAATTGAGAGGGATAGGATGATCAGGAGCAGGACCGGCTTCATGGGGGATGCAGAGGATGCGGTGCACCGGGTGCCCTCCTTTGAAGAGGCCCCATTTTATTCTGTGAATGGTTTTAAGATTTAATCAAGCACAAAATAATATAAAGAAAAACTATGTATTGTTATTTTTCTCCTGTAAATAAGTTTCATAATATTTTTGACAAGAATGTATTTTATCTTACGGAGACCCTTCAAATACTTTTCACCATTCCTCTACCACTTTCTATATTCATATTCAGGAAGAGATGTGTTTCAAGGTCATTTCAGTGTTGCCTATTGTTAAGCCGCGCAATGTGCTCGCTCACGCCTCTGTTTCTCGCACTCTGAGAAGACGAAAATGTTGAGCTATGAATGTAAGCATTAAGGGAGAGGGGTTTCCATTCACAGTATGACCTTGAAACACAAATAAATGTTGACTAGTATAACATCAGTCCCTAACCAAACCACACACTGTCAATACGGTAACTAGGTACTCGTAATGCTTTGTGTATTAGCTGATTTTGTGACGCTTTTAATCAGTGCCGATACACATTTTAATTTTTGTAAAGTTTAAAAAAAGGTATTTTATATTGGTTATCAAGCTTTAGCTACAATTAATGTGTACATTAACGAGAACCAAGGGACAAACGGATGAAGGGAACAAATAAGGAGGAGTGTGGAGGAAATAAGAGAGAGCTGGTCCTAGGTGGATGGAGAGAGATGGTGGGAGGAAAGGTGGCGGAGAGGCTTATCTTCAAAACATACCTAGCCAGTGGCTGTAAGATGTTCATGATGATGATGGTAATATTAAATAATAATTTATTTAAATACTGTATTTATTGTACATACATACACAAAAATATTTTTCTGTAACTATGTATGTTAGGTAATTTATAATACTTTTTACCTTTTAACTATACAGAGGGGTATTAATTTCATATGCAAAAATGTGGTTATCCAAAATGGGTTCAGCCCTTTTTAGATCATTTATCAGAGGTCTTACTGTAGTTATATTTTATTTAACAAAACTGATAATTAATTTTGTTTAAAACTTATTTACAGTAAATATTACTTAGGTAAATTCATTAATCAAGTAGCTTACCTTGTGGAAATGAGCTACAGAAAACCAATAGTATTTTAAAATTAATTTTAGATTTTAATAGTGAGATTTATTAGTAGTTTAGAATTACTATTAAATTATTGGTAATAAAAAGGTAAACTACTGACATTTTCAATAGTAAATCCATAATTTTCGTAGTTCACTTCTGAGTGTAATAGTATTCCAGATTACTATATGAGTTACAATAGTAAAATAAAAACCATTGTAATTTTTCAATAGTAAATCAGTACAAGGCCGTAGCCAGCAAATAATTTCAGGGGGGATTCGGTGGGCACATCCCCTAATTGCTTGAGGCTATAAAAAATTCTAAATGATAAACAGTTCTAGAAGCTATCTGAAGTGTTTTTATGGCAACATAACCTCCTAACTGCTGGAGGCTAGGAAAATGTCTAAATATTAAACACCCCTAGAAGCCCTCTAAAGTGTTTTTTTTATGGTAACACAGCTCCCTAACTACTGAAGGCAAGGAAACATTCTAAGTATTAAACACCTAGAAGCTTTCTAAAGTGCTTTTTATGGTAACAAAGCCCCCTAATTTGTACATGTGCATTAATTTTTATATTGTTTGAACCATAAAAAAAGCCATATATATTTTGTTCATAAAATTTTGGAGGGGGGGGGATTTAACCTCCAAACTCCCCCCTGATTACGGCCTTGTTTGAGGATTACTATTGAGGTAACAAAAGTAAAGGGAAAACCATTTACAATGTTGATAGAAAGTATTGTTGAGTATATTGTTATTTTGAGAAAAGGTATTTAGTGTATACTATTGGTAATTGAATAGTAGATGGACAAAGAGTGTATGTTTTCAATTTAAGGTGGGGATTTAGGGGATATAAGTAAAAACCAGTGTTTTTGTAGTTTTTATATCAAAACAATTTTTTGGCCAAAAAACAAAACAAAAAAATACTGCTTCTCTACCAACATAAGAGTTTAATTTTCTTCGCACAGTGATATCTACAGTTGGTAAATATTTGTCATTATCATAAAGGTATTAGAAGACAAACTTTTTAAATGAAGAGAAAAGTTTTCATTAAATTCCAGGACAGCTTTGACACATATTCAAGACATTATGTAATCATAATGATAAGAAAATCAAACTTTATGTTTCTACTGGAGAAATGTTTTTTTTATTTTGACCAAAATAGTTTGTATATAAAAACTTCAAGACACTTACACTTTCTCGCGTCCTTTACATTATTTCAAATATTTCACTGTTAAGATTCTAATGGAAGTTGATGTTCAGTTTAGTATTTGATTTCCGGGTGATCCCGACTCCTTAGCTTAGGCTGTGATATTATCAAAAAATAATTTCAATAAATGAATTTAAACAAAAAATACACAACTAATAGAGTTGTAAAACAAGATTTACAGTTTATTAATTTAAATAGGAGAGTGCAATGCTCAGTTTTAAATTTGAAATGAAGTCAAACTGATTATATTAAACCGAAAACAAACAAAATACTAAAGTACTAATTAATTGCACACATTTATATATGTATAACAAAGTATTATTTTAAAATATATTAATGGGTCTCATTAGTTCAATAGTTATATATATTACAAATTTTTATCTCAAATTGAATATTGTATTGTAGTAATATTTTCTAAAAATAGCATGTATATACATTGTAAATATATTAGAAATATATAATTTATGTAATAATTATTATAGTTTTGAAGCCAAAATTATTTTGTAAAACTAAGTTGAATCTGATAGCTATTCATGGCTAAGTCAAAGTTTTGAAGATTTATTATACATTTATTTAAAAAAATTAAAGTTATAATGAATTTAAAACAACTTTTAGCTTTAAGACTAACACTACCGGGTAACTTTAAAAAAGTATTGAGCCTCCCTAGTAAAAGCTGAAAATATTAAAACATTTTCTAAGAAGCTATTGATTTAGAAATATAGGCTCATTTGAATTAAATTGCAGACGATTGAATAATAGGCTGATTACTTATTGTTTAATATCTCTTTAGTGTCCAATTTGAGCCACTATGGTGGTAATAGTGATCCGTTATTAATGTTTCTTTCCACCCCACATTCGCTCTTCAGTCTACGTATTTTGGGGATTAGTAGGCTACTATCTGAAACTTAATCCTTAATTTACCAATTTTTTTAAATACTGCTCCAGTAGAAACATAGTTTAATTTTCTTCACGGGGTGATATCTACAGTCCTTCTCCTTGACAGATATTTGAGGTCACCATGTGAAAAAAAAAACTTTATGATTCTACCGCTGGAGAAAAATTTGACTTATTTTGACAAAAAAATTCTATATAAAAATAATAAAATATACTGAACTTTTCCTGGGTCCGCTACACTCTCATTTCGATCCAAATGTTTATTAAGCGTATCTAATGTTAAGTTTCAGATTTGTGAACTATTCTATTTCTTTCAAAATCTAATGAATTTCGTTCTCAGCGTATATACTGGGTTTAACAATAATAGCAAGTGTAAAAGGCGAGATCCTATAATCACCCAAATAATATTAAGAGTACTCACACTGAGATCATACCTACAAAGTCTTCATTGGTTTTTTTATTTTGGTAAGGTACAGTTATTTAGTGTTTCAATAGTTTACCTTTAGTTTCTTTTTTTGTTATTTGATGATATCAGCTTGTAGTTTATCTTAGCTTACCCAATGAAATTTCCTAATAGTTTTTATTTAACAGTTTTGAGTATACATTCTCATAATTCATATTTATGAGAAAGTAATATTTAACAAGAATTAGGACTACTAGTCTTATTAATTTAAGCTATTAATAATTGTCAGGAATATAAGCATAATTCTCGAATACATATCGATTTTTATTAGGATGTCTACCACTGCAAATAACATAGGTAGGTAGAGGAACATATTTCATAAGTGTAAAAAAATTGTATAAGTAACACTAAATATTTATTATACAAATAACATAAAAAGGTGATATGGGGTTAAAAAATTAAATGATAGGGCTTAACAACTCCAAAAACATAGGAACTATTGTATCACGGGAAAAGAAAGTGTCCAAGGGGACACGGCCACAGTCAAATGGAGGTTAAGTTGTTAGTGGGTATTGGATTGCAAGACAGCCAGGCTAGTGCCAGACTTCCACCAGAAAGGTCTGAAAAGAGAATATGGAGAGTTAGCAACATATAAAGCAAAACGGCTAATCTTATAGTTTTAGAGTTACTAAGTTACATGTCGAACAAGCTACCTAGCTTGACTAGACAAAGGAACGACATCCAAAATAATAAACGGTAAGATGACCGTAGTTCAGTTACACTAGTCGATGATTAACAAACAGTTGTCCATACAAAATTGTACTATGGCCGGTCTATTCCCAGTGGGTACTGCCAGAGCACTAAATAGTACTTTTACGCTATTACCCACTTCCTGGGGTATTAGTCCAATCTAGTACACACCAACATTAAATATATAGCCAAAGGAAGCGCCAACCAAGGGGCGAAAGAAAATACTATCTGTTTGGGCCACAATACAAACTTAACCATGTTCCGCATCTAAAATAGTAACACAGAAAATGGGGTGGCAACAAGAATGCTGTAAGATACTGACCTGGCTAGGTCCTAAAAAAATGGCATTAGACAACCTGCTTGGAGCCATACAAAATTGAACACGTGAACATGACGTTCACGGCGCAGTGGCATATAGTGAAGTCATCGGGACTTGGAAACATAATTGCCATTCCAACAAATTAAGCTATGTCGAAGGACATAGAAAAGTAAACATAGTCTTATGCACGATCTCAACCAGTCTGGAGGACTTGGAAACATAATTGTCATTCCGACAAATTAAACCAAGTACGAAGGACATAGAAAAGTAAACATGGTCTTATGCACGATCTCAACCAGTCTGAACGACATGGAAATTTGCAGAGTACTTGGATCAATAAACAAGATTCCCTCAGCGTCGAGGCGGTGACACCCACGTCCCAACCATCGTGGTCATCAGTATCTTCTTGAGATAATGGATCAGAGGTTCCTCCTTAGATGATATCCAGCAATGAACTACACTTCCGTGAAGTCCAAAGTCAAATGGCATGCTCTGATGCTCCGTGAAGGGGAGTAAGAGAGCAAGTTCCAACTCGTACCGACCAATTGGTCACACCGTGTGGTTCGCAAATATAGACGGGTTGTCACGTTCCACGAAGTTCTGAAACAAAGAAACAGAGAGGACATATTATTAGTAATACTGGGGGAGAAATAGTTTTGGGAAACCGAATAAGGTTTTTTTAGAGTAAGGTGCGGAGACACTACTCTATGGCGGGCTGGGTGAGAGCCTCGCAAACCACTGTTGTCACTTCTCGCTTATCCGAGCAGGGCTTTGGGACGTAGATGGCACTCACCAGGGTCGATGACGTAGTTCCCAAGCCCCTGGATAAGAGTATTGGTGGCACCGGGAAGTCTGGCGTAGAAAGACTGCGCCAGTCCCCGGAACTGGTCCTTGATGGTGGGCATATCCAGGTCGCGATGCAGAGTCTCATTCCGGACGTACCAAGGTGCGCCCACAATGATCCTCAGACATACGCTCTGGAACGCCTACATCCTCCTCATATACGTGTCCGCCAGGTGGCCCCAAGCGGGACACGCATAGTCGAGGATCGGTTTGAGAAACTGCTTGTACAGCGTCAGACCGTTCCTTGTGGACAGGGCGCTACGCCTGTTAAGCAGTGGGCCTAGGACTCCCAGCCTTTACCTCGCCTTGTTGAGTCTCTTGTTACAGTGTTTTCTCCTGGTCAGTTTGGTGTCCAGCGTAAGTTTCAGGTACTTAGCACTGTCCACCCATCTGATCTGTTCTCCAAACAGCCGGAGTGGGGCCAGCATCTAGTACTTTATTTTCCATGTGAAGAGTACTGCAGTGCTTTTCTCCATGTTAATACTTGTTCTCCAGGTGGTCAGCCACCCCTCCAACTGCGTCAGGTGCGTCTGGAGTCGCCTCTCCACAAGCTGCCCTCACCACGACTCCGCTACTAGAGCCATGTCGTCCACATACAAAGCAAACTTGGTGTCTGGTGATTTTGGAATGTCGTTCACATAGAGACTGAAGAGCACTGGGCCCACCATGGAACCTAGCGGCCCTCTAGCTCGGATGTTTCTGACTTGGGAGGTGGCGTTCCCAAAGGATGTAAAGAAGGTGTGGTGGGGAAGATAAGATTGAACAATCTTAACTAGGTAGAAGGTCATGTTCAGGGAGAGGAGTTTGAAAAAGAGACCTTCATGCCAAACATTGTCGAAGGCCTTTGCCACGTCGAGAAAGACAGCACCAGTCAGCCTGTTGATGTTGAAGTTCCTCGCGACCTGCTCCACGAGCCGCACAAGTTGGTGGGACGTAGCGTGTCCCGCCCGAAAGCCGAACTGCTCATCCACCAAGATGCCCGCCTCGCGAACATGTCGGGTCAGTCTCGTCAGTAGTAGTCTCTCGAACAACTT
>CABEEJ010001390.1:114996-160904 GCA_901482245.1 Timema douglasi
ACACGTTAGCTCAGTCGCTAGCGGTATGGTCTACAGTGCAAAGGGTTTCGGTTTCGATTTCTGATAGGGGCGTAATATTTATTATTTGATCAAATCTCGGGCTTCTTCTGGATGTTGTATATGTCTTAGAATTCAATAATTCTATCTAACCGTGGAAACTTGCCATATTCATAAAGTTATCAAATATTTGAACAATATAATCAATTTAATTGTAACCACTTGACTTTTTGGGTTTGCTACTTAAGGTAAAGTGCAATTATATATTTATTTTAATGCTTTCATAATTACCATTTATACATACATTATATTTACCTATAGCCTAGGCCTAACTAGTTTGAGGAAAATCGCCCATATGATTTAAAATGTAGATAATTGCAAAATTTTAATGTTATAAAAATGTAATTAATCAATAAAATTTATCATGCAGATATTACCATATGAACCAAGATCTAAGTCTGACTGACAGTATAAATATTCTACCTATAGTAAAAATATAAATATATATATATATAAACATAGATAATTTAATTGGAGATAATAATTGCAGTTTTCACTAAATTGAAGATTGTGAAATTATTTTCCCCATATGCATATTAATGTATTCAGAGTAATAAGTTTTGCCAATTTAAGCTATATGAAATAACGCCTTGGTATGCAATAATAATGACTTAACTGGTTCAAATATCTTAGAAATTAAAACACTATAAGCTGCCTAAATTGCTTTTTTTTTCATGAAAAAGATTCTTTATAAAATGGCTGTAAAAAGTGTTTTTAAATGTTAAGTATTTATTTCATCATTCTTGATATACAATGGGTCGAAACCTTGGGCGATCGCTTACAGCCATTTATTGTTTACTAGATTGTATATTCTGTGTTACTGATTCTGGAAACCCCTAACATTAAAATAAACATAAAGCCTATCTGCCTATGTAATACATTATACTCATTCTCGATTTCAAAGCTTGACGTTTTCCAGGTACTGATGGAAGGAACTATTGTTTATTAGCTTAATAATTATATATATATATTTAATATTTTTTATAGTTATATATATATATTTATATAGTTTCTTTACAGTTCACAGAGATCACAAATAAAACACAAATCTAAAAATTACTACAACATGTTTCAATAATGAAATAACCCCGGCAGTGGTATAAAGATCAATATCATTATAATATGAGGCTAACTATTTTAAGAGACAACTTGTGAATGATGGTTCAAACGGAAATCTCGCAAGGACTGCAGATTACTTGTGTATCTGTGATAAGACAGCTGGAGTAACTGCTGTGGAGGCGGGATATCACCCGTTCTTGTCGACTAAGCTACACTTCCCTACAAAGTTTTGATCCCGTGAGCCAACTTAGAATTTCAGTACATATTTTTATGTCATACGTAAATCAAGTTATTCAGTAAAACTTTGCATATTACATCTGATTTTTTTAAAATCTTTAGTATACACATCTATAAAGCACATGAATACTACTATTTAATATTTATAGATGAATTAATATTAATAAACAATTGTTGAAATGTGTTGATTTTAAGGGGACTTTAAGAATATTTATATAGAGTATGCTTATACCTACGGTAAAATCCCAGATTTATCAAATAGGTATAGTATTAAAGATACTAAATTTTAATTTTCAAAATTTTATTCCAAAAAGTGTGGCTTAAAACTAGATTTGCAAAACGTAAAAATTGAAGCTTCTTACCCTCATAGCTCTTGAATAAAAATAGTTAAAAATAAATTCTTAGTGTGTAACATTTCATAGAATAAAACTCTTTTGAATGACGAAAAAAAATATTTCTGGACGTATGGCTTTAACGTTATTTAAGGACGGCCCTAACTAACGCACCTCTTCCATCCCTTTTGAAATAAAAGACATGCATATATGTTGTCTTGCAAAGTATAAACGTTCGATCCAAATGTTAACAAAGCTCTAGCAGTAAGTTAAACAAAACCTTAATAGATGAAAAGAAACTATAATAAATGCAATCACTTTGTTGAGTTAATATTAATTTTATTTTTCTACGATACCTTTTTAATTACAAAAGTGTATTTTTATTTTTAGTAGTATGTCATCTACTTAATGTTTCCTAATATCAAAACAGATGGACATAACATTTAATACAAACATTTCGTGAAATATAGGGGATGCATCAACATCTACCGCCCTTATATAGATAGAGATGGAGAAATGATGCTTTATGCTCTTAAAATCATCTATGTGATACCATAATGCAGAGGAAAAATACACGAGTTCAGGATGATACAAAATGTTCTCATTCATACGCGATAAAATCATCCATAACCATAGTCTCATAAACGTAAACTTATAATTATGAAACCCTTATACCACGTTCACCGTTATATCTATAGAACATAGACTACTAAAAATAATTTCAAGTTTCCCAACAATTTTAATACCTCCAAGTCAAATTATTTAGTTTTAGTTTTAAATATAATTACTGTAGATGTATAGATCTTATACTTTAAACGTGAATATTCTGACACAGAATATGACACTCCCAAACATATTCATATAAAATATACAACACCCAGTTCCCCAGCCATCAATGCATCACAATGTAGGGGTGGGGACTTAATTTCACCGCGATAATTATTTCAGATATGGTGGGAAACGAACACAAAGTCCACGATTCAGTAGGCAAACGTGTTTTCGTGAGATTAATACGTGGTATAAGTATACATTTATTTATCTTAATTCAGCATTAGAACCTATTCCATTTTAAAAATATTATTTAATTTATCAATAATGTACCATAAATAATTTAAATATAGTTGAAAATGACACATATATGTGGGAATAAAACCCGTATCAATGTGTCTTTACATAATTATGTTCAAATTCCTGTGAAAGTACTTGGATACATCCCAAATATTAATAGCATCGTACAAACTTATAAGTTAGTTACAGAGCTTATTACAAATAAATGTCATTCAGGCTAACTTTGATTAAAAAATACATAGCTATAAAAAAACTAGTGTCATCAATATAATATATTATTTCTTTGCATTTAAGCATTAAATTGGGGACCACTCTTTCATAATTAAAAAAAAGCTCCTTGTGTAGGTTCCATATCTATTGAACGTCCAAAGTAGTTTACATAGATTATATATCAATATCAAGTATAATAATAATAATAGCAATCGGCAAGCCTGTGTGAATCTTCGAGATTTAAAGACCGAATCCGAATCATAGTAAGATTCTGATTTAATTTGAAATTGTAGAATTTTTTTTATTACATCCAAAAATTTAAAATATTAATATTGTAATGATACAAATTTGATTTGAAATATCAAATATAAATATATCTTAGATTCAGATTCGATGATCTTAGCTTAAAATATGAGTTTATAATTCTTACTTGCAAATAAATTCAATCAGACTAGAGACCAGTTCCGAAGTCGAGTGAAAAAAGAAATTAACTTGAGTTCCAGGTCGTAAAAGAAGCACGTGGGTGACAGTTGATTGTGATAGTGAATAAATATATATATATATATATATATATATATTACATTCTCGCTATCTTACAAGTAGAAAAAGTATTGTTGTCGTCAAAAAATTGAACTCGAGATTTTGATGAAGGTCAACGTCTCATGACCCCCCGAATCCGAAAAAGTGGTTTTTGAATTTCCGTCAGTCTGTACCTCCAACTAGAGCCTAAACTATTATACCGATCAGGCTAAAACTTGGTATCTAGTGTTTTCATAAAGTTGCCCTGAGCGGTTTTTGGAATTAGATATCTAACCCTAAGATTAAGTGTAGTTTACTGAAGTGTAAAAAAGAGAAAAGTCGATTTTCTCAAAATCGGCTTCAACGATTTTGATTAAATTTCATTTATAAACTAATTTTGATTTTATCAAAATCGGCTCTAACGATTTTAAATAAAGTTCGTATCTAGGTGTTGATTAATATTATATAAAAAAAACTGGCTTTTTCATTTCCCCGTGAAAATGACTTTTAGGTTACTTTACAGAAGCAGAATCGGCCGTATCTCCGCAACTATTTAAGATACTAAATAACTTTTCATTGAAAAATGGTATTACTATTAAATATAAAAAAACTTTTTATATGAAATATATTTTTATAAAGCCAACAATTTCTGAGATATTGGCAAATATATTAATGCAATTTTGTGAGCTTTAGTTTTAAATAGACACTACTTAAGTTTTAACGCAATAATTCTCCAATGTCATAGAGTAATTAAATGTAAGTAAGTCTCACAAAAAGTTTGTTGTTTTTCCTTAAACCTCTTAGGATAAATGTTTGTACAACAATGATATAACTCCATTTTAGACTCAATAGACAATATTTACATTTTTTATTTATCAAAATGAAATAATGAGGAATTTAATAGCAATGCGATGGCATAAAGATTTGCAATATCTAATAAAATGTCGAAATTTTTAACTGGAAGTTGTAATTTTAAGAGGAAGTGTTGACCCTTATGGAACCAATATTGATCTTTTTTTATTGGTTCAAACATGCAAATGAGGACCTTCATTATTTAAACATAAAACCAAAACATTTAATACCGGGATTTAAGAAAAAGTTGTACTTAAGTATTGTGCAATTTATGCTTGGGTTTGCTAGTGTATATTATTTCGTTTCACATATATTACGAGCTTTGGGTAAATATCTCAATTTTTAAACAATAGAGAAAGAAAGTCCGTGCGGAGTTCCGTATTTTTTTTTAAGTAGCTAGGCCTATCTTTAAAAAAATACTAATCCACCTTTGCACGTTGATTGAAAAAAGTGGTGTGATCTTTAGTTGATGTTTCACCTTTTGAGATTAGTTTTAATGCATAGGCCTACATTTTTTGTTAATAAACCTATAATGTATCTATTATGACTATTTTCATATTTTGAAATATTTTATTATTGGTTTGGAACTCGGAAACTTAACATAGTAAAATATTCAACACGGATTCAATTTAAAATATTATCACAGACTGTCTAAAATATATTGTTTGATTCAGATTTGAACCCATTTTTAATATAAAATATTCAATATATTTTTTTTATTCAAGAAATCAATTCAACCAGAATTCAATTTGATCAAATAAAACTAGCATACGATTCGATTCTTATTCAATCCAAATTATTTAAGCATTATATTTGATTCGAGTCAGCCAAGATTCGGATTTTATTTGAAATGGAAAATGATGGATTCGCACAGGCTTGATAAAAGGCCTAGTAATAATATGTTTTTAATATTGAAATTAATATTATTCTAGTCACCAAACATATGTATTTATAGCTTTGCTAATATTCTTTTTTGTTTAGTTTCATATACGTTGAAATTTAGCAGTCGTTAGTCAATATCTTGCTCACGTGTCATAGTTAGAAAAAATAAATATTTATGCATTAGCGTTCTCTACTATTGTGTTTATGTTTTAGTCTCATTGAACCAAAATTGACAAATATAGAAATCTTTGAATTGAACTAATGGGAAAGGCACTGGAGAAAGTGCTCTTCACTCCTTCAAAACATTAGATGAGCTGAAACCACTATATTTTGCATATTTAATATTTGAAGCGTTAGAAATTTGTATCACACTTAACAACTGGATCCAGGGCCGTATACAGAAATTTGTTTTACGAGTTGTACTACCTTTGGTAGTTCGTTGTCAAGTATCCCAGCAGTTGGCAAGGTATTTTTTAAGGATCGAATTCCTCTTGAAACAATTTTTTTTTTTAAATATAATAATACTTTCGTCGGGAGGTGTTTAAAAACCCCTAAACACACCTTCTCCTTTCACCATTTAGTAAGGGATTGACTGGCTGACATTTCCACAGCGATTACCACATTTGAAGTACTCTTATATTTAATTACGTAAAATTTCATAATGGACTTTGGCCCTTCTTATCCCAATGCACATGATATTAATGTTTCCTTGACACAAGGTCACAGAGATTAGCTTCACCCTCCACTGCCACCTGGATTCTGATACAGTAGGTTAACCAACGTTTGCAAAACGATACTAGCATGTAAATGGGTTACGATCACACCTACGGCACCTATTATCGACTAAGATAACTATTTGTAGTAGGATAATTTGTATTTAAAACCATGTATTTTTACTAGAGTGTCAACTTGGGAGACGTTAAAAAGAAGAATAAATTATTCATTAAATGATGTTTTGTAAGTAAACACTCCAGCTTAATTTTACAAAGAAAATAAATAAATCGATTAATAATTTTTGTTTCCGCATTTAAATGGAAACATTTTAACAAAATTATTTTAATAACTATTTTTAGCATGGTTTGACAATTCCAGAAGAATTATGAAAGATGCCCAGATATGTTACTAAAATAAACAATAAACAATAATGTTAAATTATTATATCTCTTTTTGAATACAATTTTTTGCTTAGAACCGTGCATTTATGGTTAGGTTCAGCCTTATATGCAACAACTCCAAAGTAGCATGGCAGCCATATAGATTAGGTCATCATAGAGCCCCACTCCCCATCATTGCAATTTTGTAAGACTCACTTTTCTGATACACTTGTGTCATATATAAACAAAAAGAAAACCCTATGCCTTTTCACTTGATGGGAAATAAACTGTAATCCAAAGTAAATTAAACAATATTTGTGTTATTAATTTTAACCTATTTCTTCAGTCTTGTTTAAGAGGTTTGCTATAACTAATGTGCTAAATTTATAATACAGTATTTAAAAGTTTTGTTGTGTTAACATTTTAAAAAAGAAACCCACAATGTTAATATATTTAGTATTAATTAATTATATATATATATTTAATTGTGATGTGGGTTCTAATTTGGATCAACAATTATAATTTTCAATCTTCTATTCTAAAATTAAAAACTTTCTAACATTTAATAGAATATAATGTATATACGCACAAAAGGAAATTTTGTGTTATTAAGTACACACAAAATTAAATACATAGTAAGAGGGAGAAAATTCCCGCCCTCTCCAATAATTATATGAGGCATATTCGATACAGTATATACACAACACCTCCTCCCCTCCTAAAAAGAATAATCGTGGCTACACCCCTGACGATCGGCTAAATAGATGCCACCCCCGAGTCATAAATGCAGTGTTTCTGATAGCTACGATGTATCTAACAATCTCACACGTCCATCAAATACACTACCGTATGGTGGAACAGTAGAGTGTGTGAATTGGGGGTAAGTAGTTTTATAATATCTTTTAGTAAACTTTTTTTTTTAGATAAAGTAGATAGCATGTTGCTCCAGTAAGTATATTAATTCAACTGTACAAATAGTTATCTTAAAAGTTATTGAAATATATTTTGGTATGGGCATCGCTAAATTTGTATCAAGGATATGACTTGTTAAATATTTGTTGCACAAAAATTATTAAAAATATATGGTAAAAAGGGTAATCACAAAAGATGATTAGGATTATTAAGAATTGAAAAATAAAGTCAAAAGTCATTGTACTTATAAAAATCTGAATTAAAATGAAATTATAGTGTAATGAAAGTTTACATTATTAATACACGAGAATTAAACATAAAAAGTAAAAAGTATTAAGGTATATAAGTAAGTATATAATTATTTATATTAATATAAATAATTATTGTATATATGCTCTATCTATATAATATATTAAATATTAAATTTTTATATAAATAAAAACTATATTAAATTTATTATTTGAATTAAAATACTTATATTAAGTATTCATTTATATTATAATTATAAGTTATATAAATATAAGTTTTTATTAATATAATAAATCATAATATTTAAATATGTTTTAATATTTTATGTTTAGGTAAATATGTTAAATACGAATAGGGGAACAGTTAAAAATGTTAATAATACATTATAAAAAAGTGCTGAGATATAATATAGCAGGTTCTATCAATACATAAAATCTTCAGTGGAGACTATACTTTTTCGCCATAATGGTTGAAATAAGAATTGATTACGTATTTAATAATGGAATGTTATAAGCAAATGAATATATAGAATTGAGGTGAAAATATATCTTACATAAGGAATAATAATAATGTGCGTCTAGGCTACTACATTCGTAGACCAGTAGTGGAAATATTATCCATTTAGCCAATGATAATAAATATACCATTGCCCATGGGGAGTCCGAATGTACTAAATGTACGTTCTTTCCGTGAAGGCTCTTCCCATTTCCCGGTGAGACGAGATGATGGTAATAATAAGTATGAGGATGTGTGAAACCAGTGGAAACACTTAAACATAGCTTAAGCCCAATATCAAAACCTTTGTGACTGTTGGGGTAACCCCCCTTTAGGTAAAAATAGCCAAGGTACCAGCTGGGAGTTAAATCCGTAGCCCCGAGGCTCGTAGCCAGGTGCACTGAACAATACACCATGGGGCCATTTACAGACAGAATGATAACTTCTGAAATCACAGACTTGGAGGTGAGAATATACATAACATTTTAATCAGCTTCATTACTGAGATTATGTGTAAAAAAATATAAATTTGCTACGACCATATTATAAACAATAACAATTTAAAAATATATACTGTGTTATCCCTCGCTGTGGCTTCAGGGGTAACTGGTTGATGTCACTACAACGGCGACGTTTTGTTGAAGACAAGTGTGGATTGGGGTAGGATAAAGGTCATCGAGATTGTTCCGGCAACGTTAGTCGTTGTGGAATGGAAGAATGTCCCAGCAACCTGAGTCGTAGTGGAACGAAAGAATGCCGCGGCAACGTGTGTTGTGGTGGAACGGAATAATGTCCTGGCAACGTGAGTCACGGTGGAACATGAGTAAGGTCCGGCAACGTGGGTTGCGGTGGGAGATAGGGTGATGGTGGGCCAAGAGAGGGTTAAAACAATATAGCTCTTTCGTAATATAAGACAGTTTAATAGCTCTTTCAAACAGATGGTGCACCCGGATTGGGTAGCCACTCTCCGACTAGCCTATGACACATCACATCACATTACATAAGCATGCTCTGATGCTCCCTGAAAGGAAGCACAAGAGCAAGTTCCAACACGTACCGACCAATTGGTCACACCTTGTGGTTTTGGAATCTAACAAACAGGTTGTTACGTTTCGCGTGGTTTCTAAAACAAAGAAGAACATATTGCTAATATTGGTGAGGGGAATAAAAAGGTATGTTGGTAAAGTGAATAAGGGGTTTTAGAGCTACGTGAGAAAACACCACTCTACGGGGGGGTTGGGTGAGAGCCTCCAAAATCACTGCTTGACACATCTCGCTTATCCGAGCAAGATTTTAGGACGTCGAAGGCACCCTCCAAGGTCAATGACGTATTTACCAAGACCCTAGATAAGAGGATTGGTGGCATCGGGAAGTCTGTCGTAGAAGGACTGGGCAAGATTCCGGAAGTTATCCTTGATGGTAGGCATATTCAGGTCGCGATGCAGAGTAACATTCCGAACAGATATGGTGCGTCCACAATAACCCTCATACACACGGTTTGGAACACCTTCATCCTCCTCATATACGTGTCCACCAGATGGCCCCAAGAGGGACACGCATAGTCGAGGATAGGTCTGAATAACTGTTGTACAGTGTCAGACCGTTCCTTGTATACAGGGCGCTACGTCTGTTAAGCAGTGGGCTTAGGATTCCCAGCCTTTGCCTCGCCTTGTTGAGTTTATCAGTGCAGTGTAGTCAACAGGTCAGTCTGATGTCCAGTGTGATCCCAGATATTTAACACTGTTCTCCGATTTATCTGTTCTCCGAACAGCCAGAGTGGCGCCGGCATGTAGAACATTTCTTATCAATGTGAAGAGCACTGCTGTGCTCTTCTCCACATTAATACTTTCCCACCAGGTGGTCAGCCACCCCTCCAACTGCGTCTGAATTAATCTCTCCAACAGCTGCCTCGCCACGACTCCACTACTAGAGCCGTGTCGTCCACATACAGTGCCAAAGTGGTGTATGGGGATTTTGGAATTTCGTTCACATGCAGACTAAAGAGAACCGGGCCTACGAGGGAACCCTGCGGCACTCCAGCCCAGATGCTTCTGACTTGGGAGGTGGGTTCCATAAGTAGTGGAGAAGGATGTGGTGGGATAGATAAGATTGTACAAACTTAACCAGGTAGAAGGGCAGGTTCAGGGAGCGCTTATGACCTACAAGCCACCGTATCAAGTACCCTCGTCAAGACGGCTGGGAGAACATGAAGTGTGGAGCGGTCCAAGCATTAGAGAGTGTGGGTGGCACGGCCTGTGCAAGTGTGGAGTAAAGATACAAGGGCCGAATGAACAGTGAGGCACAACAAGTTAAAAAGTCTTATGCTTGTTGATTACTGTAGTCTCCCGCTCCTTTAAGTAATGTAGAAGCCGGCAAGTTTAGTGCACGATAAAAATTTGTATATTACGAAAGTAGCTAGGGGGATACCTCATCAGACTACGTCACACCTCGAGATAGTATTGTGATTTCAATTAACCTACTTTCCTCTGATTGGCTGCTATAAATAGCCTCCTTCCCCCCATCCCCTGACCTACTTTCCACATCCGTTTGATTCCCCCTCCTCCTGTCCCTGTTCCCACCCACCCCTACATCCCTCGCCTACCAACCCAGGACATGTTGGTTCTTGATGATTAATTATTAATGATTGTTATTTAATTATTGTTAATTTATTTTTGGCTAGGATTTGGGTGTTGGGGTTTTATTCATTGATTTGTTTATTAGAACATCGCGCTATGGCTGTCTTATGTTGAATGAACATTGGTTCCTCTGTCACAAGGCCCTGTCGGACTGTACCGGAATGAACCTCTCCTGACGGCCTTTTAATTATTAATGATTGTTAATTGATTATTGCTAATTAATTATTGGCTAGGATATGAGGTGTTGGAGTTTTTATTCATTGATTGGGGTGAGCAAACGGTCCGTGACGTTTCGGCATGAGGCTGTGGTACTAACCTCGCGCTATGGCTATCTTATGTTAAATAAACATTGGCTCCTCCCCCACAAGGCACTACAGGACTGTCCAGCACGAACCTCACGCTATGGCTGTCGGTGGTAGAGTGTGATAAATGGTTCCCCTGCCTTGAGACCCCCTCCTCCTTCGCAACCCTGGCACCAGTATGTCGGCCCGACAAGACAAGAATAGATATTGAGGTCATTGACTCGGGAAACAGGGTTTTACTTGGCGTCAGCTTGGTGGCTCACGAGACAAGAATAGATCGTGAACTAGGTCATTTTGTCGCAACCCCTTGGGTTTTCCCTGGCGCCAGTATGTTGGCCCGACAAGACAAGAATAGATATTGAGATCATTGACCCGGGCAACGGGTTTTCCCCGCTAGCTCCCGGTTGGCGGGCAGACAAGTTGGGACAATAATAGATCGTGACCCTGTTCTTCTCGTGACGTCGAACGAGGGGGGTGGGTATAAAGAGGGGCGCCCATCTGGTTGTCTATTTATAAGCGTTTGTAGAGCAGCTCAAGATGGACAAGTTACAGCAGCTGGTAAATATTTTCCACGCCGTGCAGACCGTAAAATTGTGTGATCTAACCGTAGATCAAAAGTACTCGGTCGATAAATTAAAAGCGGTCCATACAAAGTTCGGGAGACACCTAATAGCCTATCTAGATGGTGAATTTTGTGTATTTTTACCCTGTCGTTTTGATACTCTAACAAATGAAGACGTGTGTGAGTTAAAGAAAAACTGGTATTTACCTGCGCCAGAGTAAGACAAGGTTCGCCTACCATCGTGAACTTTGAACGGGTTTAAGGGACGCGGCAGTTAACAACTACAACATCGGGCAGCGGAGCGGTTAATACAGAACTTTTAACTCTCGGGGACGCTCACCATGCTTAGATCCGGCTATATTATTTTAATGTTAGTGGGTCATACGATTGAGGGGTGTGCTTATTTGACTGCGGAGAATGTTCGCGGTGTGGCGGAGAGTGATAGACATATAATGTGCAAAATAGAGGAGCGAGGATACATCGAATTTTTGACTCTCTCTGTCACACGATAAGAGCGATGTAAGTACTACCCTACGAGAGAATCGAAGAGACTTACATGTGTGATATAACGTGCGCCGTTTACAATTTCCGCAAGGGGAACGTTGTGGCTGTGTTGCCACGCCCACCCCCACCACCCTTCAGAGCTCCACACAACCCGTCACCGTCCTTCACGACGCCGCCCCCTCCGCTGTCGCCCACAGAGTCAGCCGAGTACCCACCACCAGAGTCGCCTACCTACCAGGCATCAGAGTCGCCCGAGTACCCTCCACCAGAGTCGTCTACCTACCAGGTATCAGAGTCGCCCGAGTACCCGCAACCAGAGTCATCTACCTACGCGTCACCTGCGTGGATTTAACAATGTACAAAAATTATAGATGAAACGCCCAACGACCACATACTCGGTCTGGGCAATTTCGGTAACGTTTTCTTTCCAAAAACAATCTATTATTTGGATTGTAAGCGATTTAAATCTAAAGCATGCTGTATGATATATCTTGGAGGACAAAGTGTGATGTTTAAAAGTAAATTAATAAACTAGACGTGCTCAGGTGTTTGTAGAACTCTGCTGGCGTCATCGGAGCTACAGGTGACATTTTGAAAAAGGTTAGAGGAGGGAACGCAGTTTGTGAGCAGAGAGAGTGTGTTTATTTTGCTGCATCTCCAATTGACATTATGCCATTTAAATGCTGTGGATCCTACACAAAGCTCTCCAATCTTATTCGGCACAAACATCAAACACCTCCAAATGCTGCTCACCAGGATGTCTGTTGGGACGAGGTCGAGGAGGTATTGTGCAGTGCGTTAGACCTGAGGAATACAACCGTGTCAAGTGCTTAAACGAGCTTGTGAATAACAAAAGTTATAAAGTTGTGCTATCGGAAGAGAACCGAATGTTATTGTGCTCGAGTTTGTTGGAAGAGTAAGATTGCCAGGTAAAAAAAACTGTGGAGACATTGTCAATATACGTTCTAGCGCCTCTCAGCGTGCCCTTTTGGAGGTGGCTCCTACTCATTTTCTAGATGGTAGATGTATTTTATATGTATTGGTTCAAAATACTTAAATAATATTGCTGCTTGTTGTTGTTGTTATGAATATTTTTAATCAAACAATTGCTGATTGTCAATAAAAAACTGCCAATAAAATGTTATTATTTTTTTAACCCTTAAATAAGTCGGTCGGAGAATCAAAGACACGAAGGCGATGGCAACATTGTCGTTGTGACTTAGATTGTTACCCAAAGAGACCCATCACCATCCTCGTTAGGCGGAAAAATTCCCACACGGGTTTGAACCACGATTAGGAATCTTTTCTTCGCTAATGATGTGTGAGGCGCTTCAGAGTACAAAAGTAATTTCATGTATACAAACTAGTTATTTGTAACCTATGAATTCACAGGACGCAAACAATTAATAACGCGTGTCATTCCTATTGACCTACTTTTAAACATCATGAGCGGTCACATCCAGGGAAAATATTAGGGCGGTTTCTAAACAATATCATGAAACCCTTAAGTAGGCCTTTCTCGCAACATTTGTAAACTAATCTAAAAGTCACACATTTCCTATGGCTCTAAGTTTTCTGTTGTAATATTTAACACTCCCATACCTATTAGCGCATTTCACAAATCTTACGAATTTTTAATATAGCTAATAGAGAGAGAGACAAGTCTTTGCTGTGCACCGTATCATTTAAATAACTTATAGCTTACTTATTGGATACGGGAGTCGTACCAGGGACTTGTGACGCAACAATATATGGCTTGTATTTATAAAAGTAATTAGCGTCTATCCCTCTAGATGGAGCAGAGGAGAAATACATCAAGCCTCCTCAGCGAGAGAGCTAGTGCGAATGGAATATAGCTGTAAATAGTTCGGGCTCGGGAGTCACACACACACACACACACACACACACTCTTTCTTTTATTATTATAGATTCCTGCTCTATTAACATAAATACACGATAGCCATTCAGGGAAGAGAGAGAAAAAAAACAAGATCGAAACTCGCCGAGCTACAGTCCCATTTTCATAGGAAAAACTAGAAAAGCCCCTAGCTCTAATTTCACGTATTCATACGTCAAGACATGTACCCAATCAATAAGTTTTGTGTTTACTTCGTAGACTTTAGATTGATACCCAAAGAGAAAGTAAATGGACTGAATTGTTTCAACTTATCCATAATATTTGAGACAGAGCTTCTAAGTCAAATAAATTTGTATTCATAGGATAGGAGAAGGAGAGGTATTTTGGTGTGGACGTTAAAATACAAACATAGCAGCTTTATAATATTTATTTACACAAATAGAGGACCAAATAATAATTACTATGTTTTATTTATAAAACAAATACAACATTTTATTGATCACAATAACTAATCTGTAAATATAAATCTGGAACAAAATTTTTTCTAATATATATTTAACAAAATTTAAATTTTCAAAAAAATAAATTATGCGTGAATTACCTGAAATTTATATGGTATTTGTAAATATTAGACATTTCCTGTTAAAATCAGACTTTCAAACACAACATTTTGTTGATCACAATAACTAATCTGTAAATATAAACTTTGAACCAAATTTTTTCTAATATATATTTAACAAAATTTAATTAAAAAAAAAAAAATATATATATATATACGTGAATTACCTGAAATATCTCAAATAATTTGGCTCATTTTGTAAAATAGCGAATTTAAAAATTAGTCAACAGCTAGCTAACTAGCTATACAAATTGTTTTCCCACCCTCCTAGAAATGGTTTTGTCGTACAGCTAAGATATATTTAAAATTAATTAGTAATAATAATAATAATATTTAGCACTGCGTCTTACTACCCGTTTGGGCTATACGCTATTTGTTAGTAAAATTGTCATAATACCACCAGGTATTTAATATATTAATGTTACATTTATTGTAATACAAATGAGGTAGAAAGAAGCGGAGTTAGACTATATATGTAAAGTAAAACTTAAGTCATATATACTATAGTCATTTGGAAAATGGTTGTTATAATAATAATAATAATAATACTTTCTTCGTATTTCAGACAATATTGTGACTTCTAAGAGTCAAATCACCATAGTCACATGCTCCTCTCAGAACTGATGATTGCACCATTTGTTTACTAATGCAGCAATATCTTGTAGGAATAATGGGATGTAAGTGTACCCGGAGGAAGAATGAAAATTCTATTAGAAAACCTCCCCCGCGCTGATGAAGGGATCTATAGTACGGCGTTGTCCTCATCGAGCATACACAGTGTCGGTGGCATGTAGAACTTTCGTAAGACGTCACGGACGTTGCAATCCTCTACTTCATCAAAGGAACACTTCTTGGAAGAGTCGTTCTTCAGCAAACATTTGTTGTCCAGAGTTAGAGCAAATGTAGGGGTATCATTTAATACAGATGTCTCAGAACTCTCGGTGTTGGTCCCAGAGAGAGGGCTCATGACACCACCATCTACGCAAGGAGTATCTCTTGTGAAACCGGGCGGTGTATAGCACCAGGGGTATGAAGGGGCCTGCTGTTTCTGTAACTTCGCTTTTTCAACCTCTTTCTGCAGTCGTCTCATTATGCTTTTGAGCAGCACCGATTTTCTCAAGTAATTCTTAGAGTCCTTTATTTTCCGCAAGTTTTAAAAAAAAATCTTTATCACTCTGAGATGGTATTTGTCCTTGACGACGCTGCCGTTGGCGATGCAGAAACTACAACCGTAGCTTTGAGTGTTGTCAAAAGTGGTAGCTTTAAGATCAGTGGCACCTGAAACACATTACCCTCCATCTCATCAATGCTGTCGGAGGTCAATAAAATGACTACTTTTTTTTGTTTGTAATTTATATTAACGCATAATTGAAAAAAAAAGATAATACATTGGTTTTACGCTCAGATAGTTTTGATTTAAAGAACCCGTCTTAGGGAGAAGGTTTATTTGTTAGTATTCAAATCATAGACATAGTAAGACGTGTTGCCGGATACTTTTTTAAATTTAGGTGCTTTGGACTAGATTTAATTTAGAGATTACTTCAAATGTTTTGTTAAACAAAAGAGAGCTTAAATAAGACTATTAATCAGGTGCCAGCTATTATAAATACACCCACTAAGAAAGTTTGGCTTTTAGGCGCCCATAATAGTTATAGGGATTTTTTCATCAAACCCGAGACTCATGATAGAGAAAAAAAATAAGAATCGTTCATGAAGATTAAATAATAATAATTAAAAATTGCAGAGATCATATAATGTGTTCCAGTTCACCAGGTAATTACGTCCAAGTTTCTATTTTGGAAATAGATTTTGATAATATTTATAGGAAGTTAGGGGTTTGACCCTAGCCGGTTAGACCAAAATGTTGACTCAATCACGGTTTATGAATAGATTAAACAAATGTCAGCTTTTAGAACAGTCACAAATTTAACTCTGGCAAATACTGCAACATTTGCAGCGGTATATGTGTCTTATGGTCTTCACAATATGACGAGACGATTTATTCAACGGGGGGAGGGGGGGGGGCGGACGACGACTTCCATACGACGGGTGATGGCTGAGTCTAACTCTGTATTCCGCCTGTCTGGTAATAAGAGATTTGGCCTTCGCCAGCTCAACTCGTAGATGATCGATTTCGGCGATTTCTATAGTAAGCAAATGAAACACACACTATCCGTGCAACATGTCAGGGTATAGTCCCAGTCTTTAGTCAGGTACACTTTCCGTACAGCTTGTCAGGGTATAGTCCCAGTCATATAGTCAGGACCACTATCCGTACAACCTGTCAGGGTATAGTCCCAGTCTTATAGTCAGGACCACTATCTGTACAACATGTCAGGGTATAGTCCCAGTCTTATAGTCAGGACCACTATCCGTACAACCTGTCAGGGTATAGTCCCAGTCTTATAGTCAGGACCACTATCTGTACAACATGTCAGGGTATAGTCCCAGTCTTATAGTCAGGTACACTATCTGTACAACCTGTCAGGGTATAGTCCCAGTCTTATAGTCAGGTACACTATCTGTACAACCTGTCAGGGTATAGTCCCAGTCTTATAGTCAGGTACACTATCTGTACAACCTGTCAGGGTATAGTCCCAGTCTTATAGTCAGGTACACTATCTGTACAACCTGTCAGGGTATAGTCCCAGTCTTATAGTCAGGTACACTATCTGTACAACCTGTCAGGGTATAGTCCCAGTCTTATAGTCAGGTACACTATCTGTACAACCTGTCAGGGTATAGTCCCAGTCTTATAGTCAGGTACACTATCTGTACAACCTGTCAGGGTATAGTCCCAGTCTTATAGTCAGGTACACTATCTGTACAACCTGTCAGGGTATAGTCCCAGTCTTATAGTCAGGTACACTATCTGTACAACCTGTCAGGGTATAGTCCCAGTCTTATAGTCAGGTACACTATCTGTACAACCTGTCAGGGTATAGTCCCAGTCTTATAGTCAGGTACACTATCTGTACAACCTGTCAGGGTATAGTCCCAGTCTTATAGTCAGGTACACTATCTGTACAACCTGTCAGGGTATAGTCCCAGTCTTATAGTCAGGTACACTATCTGTACAACCTGTCAGGGTATAGTCCCAGTCTTATAGTCAGGTACACTATCTGTACAACCTGTCAGGGTATAGTCCCAGTCTTATAGTCAGGTACACTATCTGTACAACCTGTCAGGGTATAGTCCCAGTCTTATAGTCAGGTACACTATCTGTACAACCTGTCAGGGTATAGTCCCAGTCTTATAGTCAGGTACACTATCTGTACAACCTGTCAGGGTATAGTCCCAGTCTTATAGTCAGGTACACTATCTGTACAACCTGTCAGGGTATAGTCCCAGTCTTATAGTCAGGTACACTATCTGTACAACCTGTCAGGGTATAGTCCCAGTCTTATAGTCAGGTACACTATCTGTACAACCTGTCAGGGTATAGTCCCAGTCTTATAGTCAGGTACACTATCTGTACAACCTGTCAGGGTATAGTCCCAGTCTTATAGTCAGGTACACTATCTGTACAACCTGTCAGGGTATAGTCCCAGTCTTATAGTCAGGTACACTATCTGTACAACCTGTCAGGGTATAGTCCCAGTCTTATAGTCAGGACCACTATCTGTACAACCTGTCAGGGTATAGTCCCAGTCATATAGTCAGGACCACTATCTGTACAACATGTCAGGGTATAGTTCCAGCCTTATAGTCAGGACCACTATCCGTACAACCTGTCAGGGTATAGTCCCAGTCATATAGTCAGGACCACTATCTGTACAAGATGTCAGGCTATATTCCCAGTCTTATAATTGAATTTCAGGCACAAAATTGCCCCGTGGTATAATGGTCAGCGTGGTTGACTACCAACTTAGGGTGTCCCGGGCTTGATTCCCGGTTGGTGTCAGGGGATATTTCTCCCAAAAGGTCTACGGTCACCAAAGTTCTAGTTAATTATGCTTAAATCCTGTTTCACTGAACACATGGTCTAATAGCCAATATATTAAACAAGAAGTTCGTATTTTAGTCACACATAACAGTAAATGTTTTCTTGATTCGAACCCAGGACACTAGACAACTGCTATAGAAAAGGATAGGTAAAAAATTCAGTAAGAAAGTGGTAGTTAAAATTTCTCCAAGTATAGACATAGTTAAGAACTCTACATTTAATTGCTACACTCACAATCGTATGCCGCCTATCCCTATCTTGAGCTAATTCTATCCAGTCCACCTCATTACATGTTATCTATTTCAAGTCCATTCTAATGTTATCCCCCATCTGCGTCTAGGCCTTCCCAACGATCAATGATGTATACCTAATAATTGAATTATGTTATTTAGATACAGTACATTGTTGTATTTTAATTCATGACTGATAAATAGTAAATTGATTAATATTAAAATATAGCATCAACCAAACCTTTCGCGAGCATTTAATTCCACACAAAAAATTGACGTTCACCTTTACTCAATTAATAATCTATAATTTATACGCTTCCATAGGTCCCATCTTTGACTAGGGAATATAACAACTTTTTTTCCGTAAGACTACATCACTCCAAGTATATATTCGATAGCTAATTTCGTGTTAGAGCCGTAAGTGGATTCATTGAGGCCTATTGCATTACTGTGCATTAATCATTTAATAAGTAACTAGTTAATTAAGATTTCCTTACACGAGATGTGTTTTATACTAGGCCTACGTATCTACAGTAGCCCCATGGCTTCTTTGGTGTTGACTGACAGCTTTGAAAAGCTACCAGACCAAATTATGTATCCCTACGCTGAACCATATGATCTGCAAAAACATGTGTTTAGCAGCTGTAATTTAGGTATATACCTAAATGTTGACTGTTAGAAGTCAGCTGTGAGCTGTCAGTCAGCACCAAAGAAGCCATGGGGCTACTGTATAAATAGGAACTTTAAAAGTTGGTTCAATGAAAATACGATAAACAGATGTTGCACATCCAACTAAAATGGTTCAACAAATACATTTGAACCAGAAAAGCCCTAAGTTATGTCTCTGCACGTCAACAGTAACTTCTCATTGGAATCAGCTATTTTCAGACTATATCTTAGAAGGATTTTATTTGTAATGTAAAACTTATTAATGTAGAACAAGATGGTACTATCTACAATTATTTTAACAGCACCATAAATAATAGGCCTACAATTATTTGTGAAATTAATGGATATAAATAAGTATCGTTCACTTGAATTTATTTTAAATATAATACGAAACAATCACGGCGACTACATTTTATTAAATGATGTATAATTTTTACATATGTTCCTAAGTTAAATACCTAGGGGAAAATCATGGCGTCTATATATTTTGATAACATAAATAATAACTTTTACATAAGTTTATAAGTAAAATATCTAGGAAAATAAATCACGGTGTTTATATAACTTTTACATAAATTCAAGTTGTAACGCTTTAAATATCTAGAGATAGTGTGTTAATTAATTCCCTTAGCACAAATAAAATAATTAACCAATTATATATTTCCATCAAACATTAATATAAATTTATAAAATTTTATAACTGTCTCAAATTAGGGTTTTGTAATGCCGCAGGGATTATAAATTTGTTTATTTAATAAATTCACTAAAAATTTTAGAAAATTAAATGAACAGCTTCTATATTTCCTGCAAACCGTTGAAGTAATTAAATATTGAGTTACTAATGTTTGATACACTTCATTACAATTTTGAGCGTTTCACCTGTCGGCTTTATCATTTAACTATGTCAAATTCAAATATTAATAACATTCATATACTTTACCGTCCAACTATGTCAAATAAGCCTTCATATATATCTATGTAACTGAAAACATTTAACCTTAAGCTTTAAGGCTACTAATCTAATATTTGTTTGATTATTTGATTTTACATACTATGGTATTTTTAAAATGTTATGAGCTTCGTTGTTACACCTTCACATCTATATCTACGTTATGTGTCACCTACGAATTCTTAGGATGCGAAAAAACATCTTTCTGACTTCCAAGCGGTGACGCATGCCATTCCTACTGACCTACTCTTGTAAATCATAAGTGGCTACAGCCAGGGAAAATATTAAGGTTATTTCTCACTCTCCTTCAACACTGCTGTCTATTGTATCGATGTAGAAACTCTTAAGTAGGCTTTCCTCGCAACATCTGTTCAAGTTATTTGTAACCTAAACATCAAACAATTCCCATCAATTCTTAGGGTCATAAGTTTTCTGTTGCAACGTCAAACAAATACTCCCAGAGTACCCATCTAACCCAACACCTTAGTTTAGTTGGTAAGAGTATCTGTCCACTGAATTAAGGATTCCCCCCTCGAATCTTTGGTGTGTGTGAAATAGGGCTAGTTTTACACTCTCACACCATGCAAATGCATGTTTACTTCCTCTAAATTCCGCCTTTCCAATTCCTACTGCATTAGTACTTAAGCGTATAACGCGAACGGGTAGTAAGCTGTTGTGTTAAATAATATTAATAATTATTATTATTATTAAAATTGTTGAGACCATATAATGTGTTCCAGTTCACCAGATAATTACGTCCAAGTTTCCATTTTAGAAATAAATTTTGATAATATTTATAGGAAGTTAGCTGTTTGACCCTAACCGGTTAGTCCAAAATGTTGCCTCAAACATGGTTTATGAATAGATTAAACAAATGTTAGCATTTAGAAACGTCACAAATTTAAAATTAAATCAAACACTTTTTAAGTTATGTAAAAGAAGATAATTGAAATACCTTATGTGGATTATGTTGAATTCGCCAGTGTCCTGCTTAATCAACCGTTCCGTAACTTATTATTATTTACACAAGAAGAAGAAGACAGGGTTATTCTAAACCAGCTATATATATATATATATATATAGGAACCGAATCCCATTTTCTCTAGAGAAGCATTGAACCGTTCTTTCTAATGTAGATCGAGATAGAAACGGTAATTACTATTTGGATCATCATTGAGGGAGTAATATTAATTTTCAGCCATGCTTTTTGCTTTAAAATGATTCGATACAGTTGAAATGATCACCTGTTTACCTTAATTTCTAGCAGCGCATATTAATAACCGTTTGGGTTACACGCCTATGTACTAATTACATTAGTGTGTTAGGGATAAGAATTTAGAGGAAGTGTACCCACATTATCGTGGAGGGAGAGTGGAAAACTATTTCGGAATAAACACCCTTAGTATACGCGACTGGGATCGAACCCCAATTTTCCCATTTTCTGCAGTTCAGGTTATTGCGAGAGTAGCGCCTTAGACCACGAAGACATCAAAATGGGTATAGCTTAAATTTTTGGGGGCCATAGTTTTGAATTTTAAACATGTACGATAAGAGAGCAGTTTGAATATATTAGCGACAGATTGTTAAGTAGTGTAACATAACACCCCTCCTTTAATAATAAGCTAATACATATTCAGAAGAAAAAGAATGACACCTGGACACGAGAATCGAACCCGGGAACCTTTGGTTTACATATATTTATTACCTCTGTATCTTAGTACACGTGTTCTGGTTTGTTCCCCATTAAGGCGTAAGGTATACTCATAAATATATATATATTCTAAAACTATATTTTTTTAATATATAAATATTTCAAGTATACTTTTTGTGGTGTAAGTTATATTTGTAAAACTTTTCTTTGCGACACTACTGATTGATTTTGGACATCAAATGTAATAATGTGTTCCAGTTCACCAGATAATTACGTCCAAGTTTCCATTTTAGAAATAAATTTTGATCATATTTATAGGAAGTTAGGGGTTTGACCTTAACCGGTTAGACCAAAATGTTGATTCAATTATAGTCAGGACCACTATCTGTACAACATGGCAGGGTATAGGGAGGTACACTATCCGTACAACATGTCAAGGTATATTCCCAGTCTTATTGTCAGGTATACTATCCGTGCAACATGTCAGGGTATAGTCCCAGTTTTATAGTCAGGGCCACTATCTGTACAAAATGGCAGGCTATAGTCAGGTACACTATCCGTACAACATGTCAGGGTATAGTCCCAGTCTTATAGCCAGGTACACTATCCGTGCAACATGTCAGGGTATAGTCCCAGTCTTATAGTCAGGTACACTATCCGTGCAACATGTCAGGGTATAGTCTCGGTAAAATAGTCAAGACCACTATCTGTACAATATGTCAGGGTATAGTCCCAGTCTTATAGTCAGGACCACTATTTGTACAACATGTCAGGCTATAGTCCCAGTCTTATAATCGAATTTCAGACACAAACTTGCCCCGTGGTATAGTGGTCAACGCAGCCGACTACCAGCTTAGGGGGGTCCCAGGCTCGATTCCCAGTTAGTGTCAAGGGGTATTTCTCCCAAAAGTTGAACGGTCACCCAAGTTATGGTTAATTATATTTAAATCCCTTTTCACTGAACACATGGTCTAAGGCACTAGTTACGAAAAAGACTAGACTGCCTAGGACCTGGAGTCGAGGTTCGATCCCGATAGGGTGTGTTGAGGGTGTTTTTCCCATATTGGTGTTCCACTATCACTCCACGCTAATGCGTTAAACCTTCTTTATAGGCATACAAACCTGATGTGTAGCAAGACGTGGTGCTAAAAAATTAAGTTTAAGTTGGGTTAAGAGTTTCTACTTGTTTCACACCCTCATATTCACTATCACCACCACCCCGACTCATCAGGACATGGAAAGAGCCTCCACGGAAAGGATGAACGATTAGTAAATTCGAGCGTCTTGCGCAATCCTCATCAGATTCATGTACGTATAGTTATTCGTCATAAATCTTCTAGGAGCCGATGAGTATGGACGTGGCTGTTCGACGGTGCACCTTGACAGGATTTAACCGCATTATATTAGTTCAGAGCCGACACAGTTATTATATTCTAAAACTGTATCTATATATTTTTAATATATAAATATTTCAAGTATACTTTTCGTGGCGTGAGCTATATTTGTAAAAATTTTCTTTGCGTCACTACTGATAGATTTTGGGCATCAAATGTAAATTATTGTTAAAGTAACCCGTTTAATATGGGATCCGAGAGGATTAATGTATTCATAACCTCTTCCAGGACGAATGGTGGCACCCTTCCACCGCCCCCTACTGAAATTTCGCTACTCTTTATGGACTACAAAGTTTGTTAAACCAAATACAGACACAAACGATCCGTGTTGAGTTAGACTACGGAGGACGGTGGAGATCGCGGTTCGATTCTCGGTTGTGTGTACTGAGGGAGGTAATTTGAGCCCATACCTGCACTTGAAAGTTTTTGTTTATGATTTCACCCACACAGGGTAGCAATCTAAAGTCACAACAATTACAATTTATAAATGAATATGGCAATGTTGTCATCTCCTTCCTGTCTTTGATTCTCCAAAGATTTCCAGAGCTAAGGTATCGGCCTCACAATTATACTTTTTTTTTCGGTTCTTATCCAAAACTAGAACAAAGGTTGGAGCCTCCTCCTGCTCCCGACTGTCCCGATCTCCCCACCAGTCCCGGCTTATATACTCGCCGGGAAAACGGGCCCGCGTGGGACTAGTGTGAAGGCCGGAGGCAGTCAGGGTGAGAGGAGACCCCGGAGACACTTTAATTAATTCTTATTAAGGCATACAATAATTGGTCATATCAAATTACAATAAAAAAATATTCAATAGATTACATTACAAGAACAAGTATGGACATCTCAGCATCAGGGTGATGAGGTATGAGTTCTTCCTCACCGTCTCCACTATCTTTTACGGCCTCTTCCTCGCCGTTGCGGTCCGCCTGAGCTTGTGACACCTCTCATCCAGTAGTCTCCCTGCTGTTGTGGGATCATTGGGGCTGGAGCTGGTGGGACGAAGCCTGGCGGGTATATCACCGGTGAAGAGTCTCCGCCTGTTGCTGCTATGGTCGTAGGCCATCCGCGTGTAGTCACGATGTACAGGATGTTTATCCTGTGCATTAGCAGCTGCTGGGCTCTAGGTGGCAGTTCTCTGTAGTGCGCCGCCATGTTCAACAGGAATTGCTCTTGGTGCTTCTTCCTTCCAGGTTGCATCTCTGAGAGCGTAGCTTTAAGGGCCAACGCCAGCTTCAGAGCAGGACCCTCTTCTACGCAGAGTAGGCCTTCTTACGGCTGGACCAATGAAGCCCATGCTTCGGCCGTCGGCCGAGGATCTCCCATGGGCACCATCGGTGCAGCGGCAGGGTTCCTGATGCCTTCCAAGCGCTGTATACGATTCTCAAATGTTGTGGATAGCTCCTGTATTGCCTGCAGTCGTTCCCTTCCAGACGGTTCCTCCATGCTGTCGGACGATCTGGGTTCCTTCCTGAACTGTATGACCTCTGTAGATCTTGACAATTTGACACTCGGACAATGGAATATTGCTTTTAGCAGAGAGAAACAGAACACTATATTATATTGTTTTTTATGAATAAAACACTTATTAATTGGTCAGAAATATTATTATTATTGATTTTGTTCTCTGAAAAAATAACATTTATTTAATATTTTTACTACAGGCAACCATCACCTGTGAAACGATCTACCTCCCGAGACCAATTTATGTTTCATTTATTTTAGCCC
Source organism: Timema douglasi (assembly GCA_901482245.1). NCBI lineage: Eukaryota > Metazoa > Arthropoda > Insecta > Phasmatodea > Timematidae > Timema > Timema douglasi. The sequence continues at coordinate 140,008 of CABEEJ010001390.1, forward strand.
CTATGTCTTCCTTCTGTCTGTTTCAGGTTCCTTTCTAGGGTGGTGGGACACCTGGTGTGTGTCTGTGATTTAGTCGGGAGCCCGTAACTGACCAAAGATGGTGGACCAGGATTCGAACCCTCCCCCACTGTAGTATATTGCGAGAGAGCTGTCATAGACCTGGGAAAATTTAAATATTATTAAACATATATTAGAACCGAACGGGTAGTAAAATGCGATGCTAGATATTATTATATTAGAAACTCGCGCGTAGTTTACTTGTGTCAATATATAGGGTGGAACATTTTGTGTGTGTGTGTGTGTGTGTGTGTGTGTGTGAGAGAGAGAGAGAGAGAGAGAGAGAGAGAGAGTGCTGTAATAAATCTGGGAGTAGTTTTTGTCACTCTCAATCTAGGCATATGCCGGTTCAAACTTCCCAACACCGTAATTAGTATCTACGCACATAATCAGAGCGGGTAGTAAGACGCAGTGATAAATGTGTGTACCAGCTCACAACGCTCTGTTCATGGATGGTGGAACACCCAGTGTGTATGTGTGCTGTCATAGAGCTGGGAGTAGTTTTTTCACCCTTCATCTAGGCATAGGCCAGTTCAAACTTCCCATTAGCGTAATTAGTTTCTACGCACATACTCAGAGCGGGTATTAAGACGCGGTGATAAATAGGGCAACAGTGATTGAATCACGCTCTACAGTCTAGACTATTTCTAGAGGGTGAGATTTGATCCCAGAACTTCCGTCTACGGGCAAACCAAACATGATCCTGAAACTAGTCACCAGCTAGCTAGCTAACTATACGAGTTGTTTTCCCACAAGAACAAATATAGTATTAATTGTCAAATCAAACAGTCCCACCCCTTAAAAAATTGTTTTGTAGTACCGCTATGATATATTTAAAATTAATTAGTAATAATAATATTTAGCACAGCGTCTTATTACCCGTTCGGGCTATACGCTATGTGTTAGTAAAATTGGCATAATACCAACAGGTATTTAATATATTAATGTTACATTTATTGTAATACAAAATATGTGGAAAGTAGTGGAGCTAGAATATATATGTAAAGTAAATCTTAAGTTATATATACTATAGTAATTTGGAAAATGGTTGTTCATGCAGGGAGATGGCGACATTGTTGTGACTTTAGATTGCCACCCAAAGAGAACTGAATGTTTCTACTTATCCATAATGTTTGAGACGGAGCTTCTAGGATAGGAGAGAGATAGATAAGTTTTTTTAAACGTCCCCGGTTTGAATCCTGTGTCAAGCAGTTAGCGGAACCTTTCTTCGTTTGTAATCATGACTGGCTTCGATAAATTCAAGAGGTTGAGTCTTGAATAACGGTATCGTGGACAATATGGTCTGCTGTTAAAATCGTATGTTTAAATTTACATTCGACGAGCTCAGGAGGTCGTGTACCTCCAAGGAGGTTAATGAATGAGTCTGCAAGGAACTCACTACCATTAAATGGCTCGGGTCATTACCGGGAGCTTGGGGGCGGGAGAGGAGGAGTGAAGTAGTACAAGGCAGAGACAGCAATAAGCCTGCGACGAGTGTGAATGACACTGTAATGAGTGAGTCATTACCAGCAGTGAATGACAGGCAGTCAGAGGAGGGAAGTGAGGGGGGAGGGATTCCCCCTCGATATTGCTATGTCCGACAAGTGAAGGAAAGACGATAGCCGCCATTACGCTTTAAGAGACTGATTAGTGTAGGTAGGCTACTTCTAGCGCACAAGGTCAGCTGGAGATGTTTGTTCCTGGACAGTCCAACAGAGCCTCGTGATGGAGGAGCCAATGTTCATTTTAACCCCAGCAGCCAAAGCCCTATGTTCTATTAAACAAAAAAATAATCTACAACACCTCTATCCTACCAATTAATTAATTAACAATAACCAATTAACAATAATTAATTATCAATCATTAATAATTAATCATCAAGAACCAACATGTTCGGGGTTGGTAGTCGAGAGGGTGATAGGGGGAAGAGGGGAGGACATGGGCAGGAGGAGGGGGCAGGAGGAGGGGGAATAACGGTAATTCTGGAAAATCACAATACTATCTCGAGGTATGACGTAGTGTGATGAGGTATCCCCCTAGCTACTACACCACAGTAAGGGGAGGGGGATGTAGGAGAGGAGGTAATCAGCACTTGGGAAAAAGGGATCCACAGGTTGAGTCACCTCGCCAAGCGTCTACAGGGAGAAAGTGATCCACCTGACACGGGGTGTGAGGAGAAAGTGATCCACCTGACATGCGGTGTGAGGGCTCCACACCCCGTGTCAGGTGGATCAATGGTAACCTTATGGGAGAAAGTGCGCTGAAACTGTCAATTCAACCACTACTTACGAACATTGTACAACTCATATCCATAAAAAGTTTACAACACTTTTAATTTTTTTTTCAGCATCACATTTTACTATCCGTTCGGGTTGTACGCCTATTTACTAATTACACTAACGCTTTATAAACTAGGAATTTTAGTGCAAAGGAATTACACCCACATTTGCGTGAAAGGAGAGTGGAAAACCATTTAGGAAAACAACCCCCAGTGCACCCTACTTGGATAAAAACCCGATATCCCCGTATTCGGCAGTCTGGTCCAACACAAAATTAGCGCGTTTTATCACGCTGCCACTGAATTTGGTAAGACTCCTTATTACTAATCTAATAAGAATATTTTCTAAATTATTTATTAAATTTTACTAGGATCTTTTTATCTAAAAGTTTCTTATCAAATGACAATATGTTCTTTACTAGTATTCAAGAATTGTACCTTTTACTCAAGAACTATTGGTATTACTATACATAGCAAATTAAATTAAGTGTAAGTTTTGGATCAATATTTGATTTATTTAGGCCAAAATTGTTTTGTTATAAAAACTGCAAAAATACTGACCTTAACTCGCAGCCCCTTCCGTATCACCTTAAACTATGTGTAGTGAATAAGTTTGAGCACGGGAATAAGCTAGGATAGCTTATAAAGTGAGTGATTAGCCAAAAGTACCAGGTTCTATTATTATCTTCAAATAAATTTATTATTTTTAAACTTAATTTAGTGTACTTTAAATATTTTTAACTGTTTAAGTTTTTTTCCACTTAAAATCTTGCCTAGATTATCATTATAAAACCAAATAATTATGTTTTATGCTCCAGTTTATTCAGCCCCAATTGGCTTGTTGCGCAAGCCGTCAGTTTCAAATCATCTGGCTTTCCAGATGACAAGTAGGATGTGACTCAAATCCAGGATGGGTATACATTATTGTGTGTTTCTTTCTAAATTGTTTTCTACTTTCTTTCAAAGTAAATACAGCCACATTACCTCTAAATTCTATATTTCTTAACCTTACCCTAGAAGTGTACAATCACAAATAATCTGTGAAGTTAATAAGACGTGGATAACAGACTACCCAGACGGCTTTTGATAAATGTTTGTATTGTTAATTTTTAAAGAATATGTCCAGATTAGAAATTTGAGCAATTAGTATTTTTTAGACTGCCAATGGCTTACCAACTGAACCACCCAGGTTCTCAAACAAGTAAAACCCTCCCATATTTTTTTAAATAAAAGGCCTGTATTATTATTTGTTTGTAACTATATACCAATACTATTTTAAATAACTTTTCTTAAGTATGAATAATACATATCGTGTGATTCGCCATTTAAATAATATAATCTCAGATCATCAACATGGCTTTGTAAAAAATAGATCTAATGTCACGAACCTATTAGAGTTTCTTGGGAATGCCAACCCTCAAGTTAATACTTAATAGTCTAGGTGAACGCAATTTATTTTGATCAAAGAAGATATTTTGATTTAAGTCAGCATAATACTACTCACTATAAACTTAGTGATTTTGGCCTATCTTACACACATATTGATTGGTTTTGTAGCAATTTAAAGAATGGATAATTTGCTATTAAAATATATTCACACACCTTAAACAAGTGTTCCAACCATTGTGGTATCCAACCCTAATTTAAGACTAGTTATTTTCAATTTATTTATCGATGTTATTGGTAAATAATTAGTTTCATCTAGTTACTGAGTATTTGAGAATGATCTCAAACTAAATACAAAATATCAACTCAATACGAAGTTATATGGATTTGCAAAATGACATAATGGTAATTTAAATAGTCTACTGAAAATAGAACGTCTATTAAAAAATTAAATACCAAATCCATATATGTTATTAGTAATACTAATAATTTATTTTGTAATTTAAATTGCTCAATTATAACATAGTTCACTTTCTTTATATTATTTATCTATTTGTCCTCCTAGACACAAAACTTTACTTTCATGTTCACGTTGAAAATATCTATCCTCTTGAAATTATTTGGAGTTAATAAATGTATTAAATCTTCGTTCATTAACGTTTATTGTATTTTAACACTGTGCCATGCCTTGGTTATATATATCTAAGCTTGAATATGCTGTTGTTTAAAGTTCCATCACCTTAACTGACTCTCTCTTTTTGGAAAACTTTCAACTTATATTTATGGCTGTTTAATATGATAAATAAAAACCACTGTATTCATACTGCAAATTATAAATTTGTCTAATTCAACTTTCATCACAGAAGAAGAGAAAGTTTCCTTGATTTTTAATACTATTCTAATTATTTTTTCCTTATTTTCAGTAACTATTTATATGTATGTTTACATCATTATTTAGCTACGGTTGTAATTTTTATTTTCTTATGTAACTAAGATCACATGCCAAGTACTTGTGTACTTTTCAGTGTTGGCCTATTAAGGTCATGACTGCTGCCCAGCACTATAATAAAGGATATTGAAATTAAGGATTTAAAGCAATAAAAGTACAGGTGATTATTTGAACTTACGTAACAAATTCGACAAAGTAATGAGTATAATTAATATTTAGCAATGCATTATTTATATTTTTAGTAAGTTTACTAAACATGAACTTTTGTAACAAAATTATTATTTCACGGAACGACTTACAAACTAGACTAGCTCTATGACTGTAAATTTATAGCTGTAAAATAAGGACTCCGCCTATATCTCCAACTACTAAATTCTCACCATTCTATGACTCCAATCAGAGAGCCTTGCTCAGAATAAAGACGTGCTCCCAACTTAGTTGGTGTCACACAACCCAAAATGTAATTAAATACAATACTATTTGGGGGTATAAATATGGGCTTCACAAGATATACATATATAAATACCCCCATTCATCTTACAAATAGGGAGTACGACTCTCCTGGAATAATAGGAAACTGTTAAGGATCACAGATCGAATGCTGAAGAGCATCGCAGACATTCACAGATTCCAAAATTCTCAAGAAGTGTTTTGTTTATTCAAAATATGGTTCATGCCAAAATGTAGGTAAAAGATGTTAACATGTTCTTATACAATTAAAAACCTTACATTTTAAATTTTTTTAAATGTAATGAAAAAATAAAATCACATAATTTTAAAAAATGTTTCTCTCAAAATGTTACAAATATAGATCAAATTGTATGGGGAGAAACATCTATCTAGCCTTCCTCGAACAAATAAAAACACGTCTTGATGAAGTCACAAGAGACAATTTTAAGAAATTTGAGGATTGTTTTATGGACTGCTATTCCCCTTAGAAATAAGTTATAGCTGTGTAAGGGTATCTTCCTTCAAGCAGGTGGTGCCCTTAAAAACCGTTAACTGCCACTGCGCTAAGTGTGTTGCTTTACCAAATATAAACTACCTACATTTTATTAAATTTATTCTGTTATTCAAATTTGTACATTAAAAATATATATCGGTCGTCCAGAGTATGAGCCTTCTACTGAGTGCGCGATATATCTAAATTGGTAATTTGAGTAACTTACTATTACTTTTGAGTAATTAATTACAGGACCATTGTATGAAAGACCAATTCGCTTAATCCCTACGATAGCGGGTATATTAGAACTGCTTTTAATTGAGGATATGGTTTCAATCCTCTCACAATGTTTTGATTAAAAAATTTATTATTAACTCCCTAGACACACTCAATGCTACAATATTTTTACCAAACAATTTAAGGTATAATATATAATATTTTTAATACATTTTATGTGTTTTTGCACAGTGATCTTATCTGTGAAATTAAAGTAAGGCCTATTTATTTAATTAATATCAACTCCCACACCAAATATTATCTCATAATTAAACAATCTAACTATGAACCAACAGTTTAGTTTTAACTCCGGTCATTTCATTAAGTTAATGTTACAGCTATTAGGATGCTAGATAGATATATAGATACATATATAGAGAAACAGATTAATTGATTTGATTGATATACCTTAAAATTACATATTTTATGAATTTATACAATTAGAGTATACTATAGATAATTAAACATAGTGAAAGCTTTTATATATTTGTGTAAAAATGAATTTTCTTGAAATGTTTACAGGTTTATGATACCACTTGAGGAATAGTATATAGGGAAAGTAGGCCAAATAACAGCTGTACAACCTTCCTGCAAATGACCTTATAGATTGTAAACCCCCTGTTGGTAAATTCAGATATTTCATTCTATGTTATATTTTAGTACATTTATTACCAAGATCATTATCGACTCACCCCAAATGAGAGCGAATGAAAAGGTGACGCAAAAAAAAATGCACATTAGCTTGTAGGTTGAAAGGTAAAACCAAATTAATTAAATGATACGTGGTAAAACATCCATAATGCATCCGACTGAGATTCGAGCCTCTACCTCCCAATGACCAGCAGTCTAACATATTTAGCCTTATATCATGTGACGACCGATGAGGGTTATTTAATATTACCTAAAAATATACATTTTAGTTTTTCGAACAAGACTCTGGTTTACAGATAGCTGGTTAGACTTTTTCAAACTGTACAGTAATTTTAGTGTTTTTTTAATAAATATATCCTTCAAATTTTATTTCAATTTATTGTAAAGTGTATCAAATATAATCATCCAAAGTCATACAGTTTGATCGCTCAAAATGTGAACAAATTTAATTTAGATATTTTAGTTTATTTACTATCTGATTTATTTTAGGTGACCTGGCGGTCTAGGGGTAAGGTGTCAGACTTCTGTGCTGGCGACCGGGGTTCAATCCTCGGTCCCGGCACAGATTTATCTGATTACCAAACCCTTCCTTCACCTCTGACAAGACATATTGTGAATGTGGAGAATGCCAGGCCTCCACCGTGGTTCAGACTCCACGTTAAACTGTAGGTCCTTCATTTCATCTCACAATCACCCCACCATTACACATTAGCGTAANTTCATCTCACAATCACCCCACCATTACACATTAGCGTAAGTGCGTATAACCCTAACGGGTAGTAAGACGCGGTGCTAATAATAATATTTATTGTAGCAGAGTACTTAATAATTTTAATCCATTCAAATCTTTGATCTATTCTTTCATAATTTTCTGAATTTTCCTAAAACTGCTGTGTGAGCTATAATATTTGAAAGGTTTTCAAAGTTACAATTTTTACAGTGACCTATTTACATATATACATGCATCAAGAGCTGACACAAAGCTGTTAAAGATACAAAATTGCTATTTTTCAAATCCAAAAATACACAAAACTTCATCGTCTTTGAAAAGTCATAGATATTTAAAACTCTATTTGTATGAAGGCTACACATATAATATTTATAAACATAAAATAAAATTTAAAAACTCATTGCGAAATATTGGCTCAATATAGAAGTATAAAAATAAACTCAAAGGCTTGGAACTACAATCTTGTCTTTATCAACATTTATTTTCCGGGAATCTACCTCGGTGGTCTGGAGGTAAAGTACTCACCTCAGGACCCGATGTTCGTGGGTTCAACCCCAACCGTGGTTGATGGATATTTCTTCAGCGATAAAAATCACTAGCACAACTTCCATCTAAAGGTAAATAAGGCCTTCGGCCTTCGTCGATTGTGGCATGTAATGGAACCCTGGAACTTATGTGAAAATACCTTTACAGGCAAAATTGGTAGGTCCTTTCAATCCCACTCATAGAAATTATCGTGTGCTAACAAAAACAAATATTATTAGTTGCTTCATAGATTGCAATTTAAATACCTCAAATAAATAAATAATAATTAATTTATAATACGAAAAACCAAGCTATGTATCCGATCTAGTAAGATCTGCATTGAAAGAATAAGTCTTTAGATAAATCCATTTGTTGAAAAGATTAGTATAAAACAACAATTTAGTGTTTGTATTATGGATACGTTTTGAAAAAAATCATGAAAACCATATCAAGATAATATTAGTTAAATTCATTTTAATTTGTAGTAAGGAGAAATATAAATGAATATTATAAAGAACGTTCTTGGTAGAAGGCCAATTGTTTGATTTATTGATACACCTCTAGGTCAATTAACAATTTGGTTGATTGATTGATTAATTGATTGATTGATACACTTCTAAGTTATTTAACAAAACAAGTTATGAAAAAAGGGATGGTTTAATAAAAGGAGAATTGTTTGTACATAAAAAGCTATAAGCTAAGTCAATATGAATTAATGGAAGTGATAAAGAATTAATTATTCAAGGACAAAAATTGATATGTCAGGAATTTACTCACTTATAAATACATACATTATTGTTCTGGAAGAATCACCTATAAATAGTTCAAGAGAAATTTGAGTTAAAAAAAAAATAGAGTAGTTGAACAAGATTCATACAGGAATGAAATTATTAGAAAAATATTTTAAGAATTTTTCGAAAAAGAGAAATTGTAAATGGTTGGTGACTGAACTGGAGTTGTTGTTATTATAAGTGACAATTACATGAAAGATCAATTTAATAGAATATTAAAACAAGTCAGCAAGGGCAATTATGCAGTAACAAACAAATTGATTAGATTAATAAAATGTGATTAATGATAAGTTGTAAAATGACAAACTACATGAATAATCAATTAATAAAATCTAGGAAATAGATAACAAGGAATATTATACAATACACATATATTATATTGAATTATATATGAAACATATTAAAATTGAAATTAAAATTTATCCAATAACATTGCATACAAGGTTAAAATATGTTATTGTTTAAACCTTGTTATCAGGTCAAGAAGTTAAAAACATGTGTTAACCAAAGAGATAATTAATTACAAGATTGTTGATTAGCAGAAGTGTCTTACAATCAATCAATATGGATTTAGTATGTTGGATATTATAATTTGATTAAATATAAGAGATTGGATGAAATAAGAAATGTAGACGGAAAAAATACTTAATGTAATTTGAATGGTGTAATAAAGAAACGTTCCTTAACTGCTATTTTAATTCCACTCCTTTGACACTTGTACCTCCTCTTGACTGGTTGATTTACTACGTGTTTCGGCGTTCATTACGCCATCCTCAGGTCTAAGACAAAACCAATGCGAACATTAAGTATTGATTTGTAAAATTATATCAAGAGCAATTAAAGGTTCAACTCAAATAGAAAGAAGTAGTTACCATAACCAAAGAAGCTGATATAAAAATAAATAGTTGAATGGTTAAAAGTTTGAACAAGAAATCTACTAATTTTCTGTTTACTATAAACAAAATCAAACTATTAAGCTTACCTTTGTAGTGAGGTTCAGCTACCAATCATTTACAATTTCTGTTTTTCGATAAATTCTCAAAATATATTTCAAACAATTTCATTCCTTTATGAAGCTTGTTCAACTACTGTTTTACCTATGTTTTAACTCAAATTGCTCTTGAACAATTTCTAGGTGATTCTTAGGAAAATATTGTATGTTTTTATGAATGAATAAATTCCTGATATATCAATTTTTATCCTTGAATAATTAATTCTTTACCACTTCCATCAATTCATATTGACATAGCATATAACTTTTTATGTCCTAACAATTTTTCTTTTATTAACCCATCCTTTTTTCATAACTTTTTTTGTTAAATGACTTATAAGTGTATCAAACAATCAAACAATTTGTTAATTGACTTAGAGTTGTATCAATCAATCAACCAATTATCGTTCTATCCAAGAACGTTCCTAATAATATTCATATCAAGATAAGTTTACAACGTCGGGTATTGATCATTTATGTATTCCAAGATATTACGGCACACACTTTTTAATCCTGTTATTATATATACATTATTACTAGGCATATTATTACTTTTAACTCTCATATTTCGAGCTGTTCGAATTACACTAATTTAAACTATGAAGGCACACAAGAGAGGGAGAAACAATTTAGAAAAATTAAATTTTATATCACATGTCCCGAATTAGGTGAAATCGACAAACCGGTGAATGCATCTCGGGGGGTAGTTGGGTATATATGGACTATTGCAAAGACTGAAATAATATCTAGAAAGGCAAAGATGGCAGTATAAGAAAGTGTGCTAACGCCAAAATTGTTTTATGGATATATAGCATGGGTTTGTCAGGAGAAACACAAGAGCAAGGTGAATGCAATAGGAAGAGATATCTAAGAAATGCACGGGGAAAAATTCATTTGGCCAAAGTCATTAATGAATGGGTGCTAAAGGAGTGTGGGTTGTAAGGGAATAATTTAGGTCAATGTGAAAGAAGACTGATATGTTTGTTTGGGCATGTTGAGTGGATGAGTGTGGTTCGAGTAACTAAACGCATATATGAAGGAAGAGTGTGTGGATCAAAAGGAATAGGTAGGCCATGTAAGACATGAATACATGTTGTAGATGAAAATGGTAAATAGAAAAATATTGAGGGTTTTAAGTATAAACGAGCAAGATATTATTTTGTGTGTCCTGGAAAATTCATTGAACTATTTACCTTTAATTTTGTATGTCTCCATTTAACCACCTTATCTAGCTAGGTATTTATACATATTAAAGACACACCTTTTTATTTAAATGAATGTAAACTTGATCGAATTAATGATAAATAAATAAGATCAATGATGAGATATTCCATAAATTTTATTGGAAGAGCAAAATTTGTTCATCTCACAACTGAATAAAAGTGCATGCGTGTAGTATCTTAAGGGGCAGTTGGAGGTGTTTTGTACGAGATTACAGGCTTTCCAAAATTTCTGGAATCAATATTATGTATAAGCAAACTCTTTTTTTAAGATTGGATTCTGATGGAGTAGTTGTGTGGATATAGAAAAATCATACACGGAAAGAATGGTTTCTATTCGGCCGAATATTGTTGAATTATTTATTAATCTAGAGATCTATAAATGTATTGAGTTCATTGTGTACGCGTAGCGATAACAATTAATAATAACAATCTTCAACACTATATTGAAAAAACGTGTAAACTAAGTATCAATTTTTGATAAACTGATCTATTGAAATAGAGGTTCCGAGTTCGATTTTTGGCTTGTGCTGAAAGATTCATTTCGAAAGAATAATAATTTTAATGGTCAGGAGGTTTCGATTAATTAAGATTTTGATAGGATAAGATCTTCATCGGGTCTATTCTATCATTATCATAACCATTATCTTCTCATCTCATCGGGACATGGAAAGAGCCTCCACGGAAAAGAATGTATGTTTAGTACATTCGGGCATCCCTTGAGCAACGGTACATTAGTACTAGCTATTCTTTCCATAAGCTTAGCTAGAGATTAATGTAGCCCAGACAAGTCATTATTTTAGTTTAGTTTATGATACATATGAATTAATAATACGAAATGTATGGCATCTTACTATAAGTCACGAGTTGCCATAAACTGTAATAATTGTAAATAGCTCTGAGATGCATTACACCAAGTACTAGTAAAAGATGGCTCTGTAAACGAGACGAGCCAGGATGGCTCAATCGTAGAGCATTGGCTCGCAAAGGGAAAAAACCCCAGGAACTTAGGCTTTGCGAGTGAATTACTAGTCCTAACATGTGTTCAATCACCTAGGCTCCTGTGTTATGGATGTGTGCATCATGAGCTATGTGTCTGTTCCACCCGGTGTGAAAATTCACTTACAATGTATGTTATTTCATGTATACACTTTGGTGGAATATTAAGCTCTTTCTTTCCATTATGTTTCGACAACAATGCAACAATCCTATGAATTCCAAGCGATCATTTGGATTTTTAGGTAAAGGAGTTAGAAAGTCTCTGCGGTATACCTAATCATTTATTTAATTGATTTTATAACTGCGACGTTTAACATAACATCTCGTTGAAAATGAGATAAATATACGCGTACAATATTTTATAAAAAACATATTAAGCCTTAAATATTTAGTTTCTTAATCCTTGAAGGATATGGTGATATATTTGTCATCTATTTTCGTTTAGACAATAATTTTAACTATCAAAACAATTACTAAAATAACGTGAGGTTTCTGAACGTTTAAAACGTTCCTCAGTGATATTTAAAAGATGGCTGTTCCCTTAATGTGGAATGTAAGAGTACGCAAGAAAAGACCAATGTTTTCGCAATTTAATAGTGAAGTTTTTTTGACCAAAATTAATAAAATATCTCTCCAGTAGAAACAAGTAATTTAATTTTCTTCACGTGGGGGTTTACCTCGACAGTTGTTGACTATCTGTCTTGAGAATAGTGGTATTTGATGAAAAACTTTTTTAAATGAAGAAGATGAGTTGTCGTTAAATTTCAACACAACCTTGACAGATATTCAAAAAATGTTGACATCAACATATGAAGATAATAAAACTCTATGTTTCTACTGGAGAATTAATTTATTTTGGTCAAAGAAATGTTTTAGTTTAAAAACTGCATAAAATAGATCTTTTCACCTGTTACAAGCACTCCCAACTTGAATTGGGCAGCTTTAGCACTCGGAAAAATTGAAGTATTTAAAGATTTGGATGATAATTTTATGTCTACATTATGTAGATGAAAATTAATTAAAGTTCCAAACATAATCATCGATTTTCCCACCAGAAAATTTAACTAAGTTGCGTCTTTACTTGAATATAATTTTTAGCAAACATGTACTGTACATTAAAGAGACTACTTACTTGAATGTTAGACTACAACTAACATTCTTTTAACCCCTAGCAACATCTGAAGGACAGAGATATCTCTAAGCTAATTAATCTTATTATGTAAAAACTGTCACTGATAATTTCCTTATTATGTGGCGTTAGGATCGTGCACGCAACTCGTTCGGTGCCCATGCTTACTCCATTTCAGCAGCAAAAAGTCTGACTTGGATGGTGGCGGGAATGTCTAGGTTTGTGTCCGGACGTGTTTACGGTGAATTGATTTTCTAAAGTTGTTCTCAATCTCCTTCCACGCAAATGCTTGAGCATTTCTTAAGAAATCTATCTTTTTTAATATTTACAAAATACTAGCCAACAGCTTATCTCAATCGGTGGCATGTTTACCAACTGAGCTTGAAGTCCTGGGTTTAATTCCCAGAATGATTAATAAAATATAATTTGGGAGTTTGAAGCGTCTCTTTTCACAATGATAAACTAACGATTGAGAGACATGGTGTTATGTAAGTTATATAATTAAGTTAGTTCTTATGTCATGGACTGATATAATCAGTAGACGTATAAAACGCATACTAAATGTACCTGAAAATATTCTTCACTCTACAATGAACCAATCTACACTGCTAAAGATTATTATAATCTTTACTAGCCTGTAATTGAATAATAGGCCTAGTATTCACCTAACAGGTGGCCAATTCATCTCTACGCATGATTATTGTAATCTTTAGGTCTACTATTTTATGATAGAATATTAGGCCTAGTACTCACCTAACATCTTTACGCATGTTTATTAGTCTAGGACCCGGTTTTGATAATGTCATCTATTCATTGGTTCATCACATAAAATACTTATTGTACATAAATTCTATTTGCGATTCTGATTGTAGAATTGTATATTTTATAGGCCATTCTTTAGTCATTATTTGTCGTTTTGGAATTTTTGAGTCATTATTTGTCATTTTTGAGAAACTTTAAGCCATTCAGGTTGATTATGTATAGTCTTTAGTACAAGAAATATTTTATAAATGCACATATATTTGTCCAACAACAGTTGATGTGATGAGATATATTTTAAGGTCATTTTTTAAAATGTTCTGGTCAATTATTTCAGATTTTTATGTATTTTTTGTTTATTTCTAGGGTATCTAAATACACGCCCTGATTACTATAATAATCTTCACTAGTGCGCATTTGACTAATAGGCTTAGTTTTCATTCGAGACGAGACCAATCCATATTTTCTCAGAATTATTCTAATCCATATGTATTGTGATTGAATAATAGGCCAAGTATTTATCCAAAACTTGAACAATTCAGCTTTTCCCATTATTATTAAATGTTTTATAGGTAGATTTTAGGATATAAGCCCAGCCCTACACAGATACAATTGCATATGTTTAATATCTTGATTTAGTCTTCTGATAAAACTAGAATAAAACAAAATTAAGCACTTTGGTGGCCACATGGTCTAAGGCCTCACTCTCGTTGTAGATTAGACTGCCGATCACGGGGAGATAAATGTTTGAATCTCAGTCGGGTGTACAGAGGTTTTATACTCCCAAAATGTGTTTTCATTCTAACACCAAGCAAATGCGGGTTCACTTCCTCTAAATATAACCTTCCCTCTATACATAAAACCACTAGCACAATTATTTCATAAGTGTATAACCCTAAATGCTAGTAAGACGCGGCGATTGAAAATTAGTATATTGCCCTGGTTATATTTTAATGAAAGTTATGGTTTTTATTACATGATCCATCGTAATGCTTTTAACGATTTAATCTAATAGGTAGGAGTTACTACGGTAGTTTTAAAACAAGTGTAGCCAAGTACCGAGAGATTGAATGAGAATGCAAGAATGATAGATCGCATGGGGATATCACCCCCTGTACACCTAGATAATAACCGAACCTTGACCTTCAGTCAAGTGATAATCCTGTTTATTGAAATCCAAACACATTAGAATAAGTGAGTTATGGCAGGGTTTAGTTAATGTGTTTTTTATAAATATAAAATCTAGTTTATATATTCATAATTTGTTTTTGTTTAAATGTTGTTTTATATAGTCGCAATAACTTTTAGTTAAAACAAAAACTATATTTATTTGTTTGATGACGGATTTTATTTAAAACCAAAGGGTGATGGGGAAATAAATTAAACCAGTTCTTCTTACTTTCGATACAAAAGGAATATTTAAGGCCCAAACAGATTACGACAAATACATCACCCAAGACGAATACTTCGAATACGCTGCAATCAGTACAAATTTTGGTCAACGTCCACCGTCGATGAAAATATCTTGGGTATAGCAGAAAATTTTTTGTTTTAAGCGAAGTTAGTTTGTAAGTCACTATGAGAGATTAAAGCACACATTATGTACTAAATAAAATTTAATATTAACTCAAGCTTCTTACTCAATCACTTAACTAACTAAAGTGAAAATACAAATGCATTACAAGAATTGGGCAATAAATAAAATATAAATATATTCCTGGATTTACTAAAGTCAAAATAACGTTTTATTTTAATAAATACATGGGTGTGAAATTTATTTGGTGCTCACATGATTTTGTGATAAATATTGAGGTGTGGTATCTGATGAACTTATTTAAATTCACCTTCAACATTTTGATTTAAAGAAAACTGTGAATAAATTGGTCTTAACAGAATTATTCGACGAGTCTCTTTCCAGGGATGTATTTTGAGTTCGTGTTGTGACAACCTTCTCAACTAACCATACTATACGAGCTTCACGTTTATGCCTGCATGTTCACCAATGCATATAATTATAAGGTTCTACTTAAAAACACATTGGTTATATATATATAATCAAAAATCATGATTAACTCATTACATAGATATAAATAGAAATAATATTCACCTGAAATTATGTTCTTCTTGTTTTAAACCTTGGTTAAAAGAGAAAATTTAGCAACCGTATATTATTCAAATATTTGAATACTACTTTAAAGTCACTTGGCGAAGATAAATTCATTAATGAATAGTTGTTTCTGTTTCATGTTATAAATAGAGTTTCGTTCAAGTATGAATTCTTAGGGAGGATACACAATACGTTACACAAGTTGGTCATAAAATTTGATACAGGTTTAATTACCTCCACAAGTAGGGTGATCTAAAATAGTATGCTGGAAGATGTAGTTTAAACTTTTGGAATCGAGAAGAATAGATAAAAAGGAATTTGTTCGGGTGTGATAAATGCAGTAAAATATTTTCACTGTAGGATAATCTATCATGACACAGGCTAAAGACCTGTACTGAAACAGGAGCAGCATCACTGGGGAATGTTGCCGATGTTTCAAAGTCAAGAGAGCAGAAAAATATTGAGAATATCAATGCCAATGAAGATTATGACCAGTGAAATTTTTCAGAAGCTTTGAATGGTACAGTCAAAATCATCAAGATCTCCCCTTTGAAAGACTCGCTATTTTTAGTCTTAATTAACTAAATTAAAAGGAATTTGGAAGCAATGCTTGCTCAAAAACTTGGTGTAATGGGTAATCTAAAATGGTATACATCTGCCTATGTAGAGTACTCTCGTGTTGGAGGGGAGGGAGAGGAAAAAATCACGCCTTTATTTCGCAGTAAGTGTATGGTCACTTTAAGTCCTGAGGCATTAAACTCGCAGATTGAGGGTGCATGCACTTAAATGAGTGAATCAGCTTCTTCTTTCTACCACAAGGGAAATGGTTGATCTGAGGACCGTGTAAAATACTCAGAGATTAAACTATCTAAATATATTCCTTTGGCTGTTTCCAGCTATATTCCATTACCAGAAGAGTTGAGAAATAAGCATGCCCTAATTAATATATGAAATACTGACAATAAATGTTTTCTTTGGTCCGTTCTAGCATTTCTATACCCAGCTGACAACAACGCTGGTCGAGTGAATAAGCATATATCACTGGAAGATAAAATAAATATATATGGTATTGAGTATCTTGTGCAAATACCGCAAATAGCTAAGTTCGAAAAACAAAATACCGTATCTACTAATGTATATGGATACCAAGGTGAAATATTCCATTTAAGGATAACTAAGGTTAGTCGGGAAAACCACGTGGATTTGTAATTTCTTTCAAAGGTGGATGGGGAACATTATTGTCTTATTAAGAACTTCAGCAGATTGCTAAGCTCACTGACCAGACACGATGATGAATCATACTATTGCAAATATTGTTCGAATATATTTTATAAAGAAAATTTCAGGGATGATCATAGGGGGCGGTGTGCTGATTTAGATGCTCAGAAGATACAGATGCCCAAGAAAGAGGATAAAATATTGAAATTTTTGACATATAAATATATGCTGAAAATCCCGTATGTGATTTATGCAAATTTTGAGTGGTTTATTATTAATATATCAGGGTGTTCACCTAACCCCAATCACTCATCAACTACAAAAATGACGAAGAATATGCCATCAGGATCTGTATATTTAATAGTCGATTTAGAAGGCAAATATGTAAAAACCCTTGTTGTATGTACGGGTGAAAATGTTGTGGATAATTTTCTTCATAAGTTTATTGAAGAATAAACCATGATTATTGAGATGAAGAAAAATGTTGTCCCTATGCGCATCACCTCTGAACAAGAAAATGAATTTATTTCGGCTAGCGTATGTAGTATCTGCGAAAGAAGTTGGGTCAAGACCACGTCCGTGACCACTGTCATCTCATAGTAAGTGCCATAATCAGTTTCAATATACCCAAAGAATACCCGTAATATTACACAATTTAAAAAATTATGATTCCCATATTATCATGCAGAAATTTGGGAAGTTTACAGACAGAAGAATATCATGTATTCCAAACAATATGGAGATGTATATATCTTTCAGTCTTGGCTATTTACAATTTATTGACTCGTTCCAGTTTTTAAACACATCTCTTGAAAAAATTGGTTGAACATTTGTTATATGTTGGGAAAACTCAATTAAATATATTCCATGAAAATATCCCTTTTGATAAAATAGATCTTCTGCTGCGATAAGTTGTGTTCCCTTACGACAACATGAAATGCAGCAGTAAACTGAAAGATAGTCAATTACCACCAAAATCTACATTCTATAATCAGCGGCACAAAGCAAATATTTCTGAAAGTGACTATGCTCATACTAAAACTGTGCGGGAAAACTTTGAAATGAATATTATGGAAGATTATCAAGATGTATATGTTTTAAGTGATGTTCTACTTTTAGCAGACGTCTTCGATTAATTTCACTCTTTATGTTTTGAGTATTATAAATTAGACTGTCTACATTTTTGCACAAGCCCTAGCTAGACTAGCAGAATGGCATTTTTAAAGATGACAAAGGTTGAGTTGGAGCTACTAACTCACATTGAAATGCATTTATTCATTGAAAAAGGGATACGTGGTGGAGTGTCTATGATTTCTAATATACATTATGAAGCAAACAACTCCGATATGATGGATTTTAGCTTTGAAAAGGAGTTTAAGTACATCACACACACTGCCATTGTAATAATTTATGCGGATTGTTATGTCTGATTGCCTTCCTCAGAGCTATTTTAGGTGGTTGAACAAGACTGAAATAGCAGAGCTCAATATAATTTCAGTTGCTGATGATAGCTCTGTGGGTTATATATTAGAAGTAGATCTAGAGTACCCGGAAGAAACTCATGACGAGCACATTGACTATCCAATTTCTCCTGAAAAAGTCATAGTTACTCCTGAGATGTTATCCCCATACTCTAAGTATATACAATCCAATCTGAACTCTCCAACCGGCGGGAAAACAGAAAAGCTAGTGCCCAACCTAAACAGTAAACAAAATTATGTGGTACACTACCGTAATTTAAAACTGTATATTTCCTTGGGTATGAAGCTTCAAAAGATACACCGAGTCCTCACTTTCATTCAGAGCGCTTGGTTGAAGCCATATATTGGTTTTAATACTTCCCAAAGAAAAACATGCAGTAAATGGATTTGAAAATGACTTTTTAAAACTCCCGAACAATGCAGTATTCGGGAAGTCGATGTAGAATCAAAGACATCGAGTAAATGTTCAATTACTAAACAATGAAAAAAGGCTGAAGAAGCGTATCGCTTCACCAGCATTAACTGCTTATACGAGCTTCACGGAAAAGTTAGTTGGGATTTACATGAGAAAAATAAACCTACTTTTGAATAAGCTTATCCATGCAGGCTTTGCAATCTTAGATAAAAGCAAGGTTATCATGTATAGCTTACATCATTATTATGTTAAAGGGAAATATGGACCAAATGCAAAGCTCTTATATTCACAGACACAGACTCTCTCTGCAACGAGCTGAAAACAGAAAACGTGTACGTGGATATGTTTGATTATATAGACAGATTCGACACTTCAAACTATCCAGAAACACATTTTTAAAACAGTGTGTGCAGTAAAAAAGATCTTTGTAAAATGAAGGATGAGACGAATGGAGAGTGTATTCGAGAGTTTGTGGGACTTAGACCGAAGCTTTACTCCATTAAAAAGGAGAGTCTTGAGGAGAAAAAAAGTAGGTAAAGGTGTGTCAAAAACAACTCTCAAAGGTAATATTAAACATGCCCATTATAAAAAATGTTTAAAGCAGGGGATCTTACACTGCGCCAATATATCTATGATAAGAAGGGAGAAACATCAATTGTACAGTATTTAATTAAAAACAGCCATTACGTTTTTACACTGGCACCCAGTTGGTGCTCAATCTTACCAGGGTCAAGTTCTCAAGCGCCCAGTTGCCGCACTTGGTTGGCGGTGCCTAGATGGCTGTGCCCAGTTGTCTTAGACCAGCTCCGAACACCTCAAAAGGCCTACCTTAGACCATTCGACTACCGAACTGGGTTCATTAAATCTTATTACACCCCTTAGGTATTATTTTATTTAGATGCACTAAACCTGATTTCCTCTTCTTTTTTTTCGATAAACGAATTAGTAAACAGGTTATTTTTAATCTTTACGTGCACGTCTTACTGTTTATCCAGGCTATTCCTATATTTACACTAATAGAGTAGGGATGTAAAAGGCATATTTTAGGGGAAATTAACATGTATTTCCGTGTAATAAAAGTGGGAGATCAGTTCGTAAAAACACTCTCAATCCACCCAATAGGTACGCGATCCTTACCTTCTCGTCATCAGAAGACCGAACTAGACGAGACGTGTCCAACAATGAAATTAAATTCTGTTACCACTACTTTTTTTTGTTAATAAATTTTAAAATATTTTACCAGATTAACAAAAAATTATTGCAGACTGTTGTATTTATCTTTCAGCTTATTAATCAAAAGAGATAAAGTCACTATGTAAGGATTGTTTAATGAAGAGGAACATGGAAGGGGTGAAAAGAGGGAGAAGAAAGTTTGGAATACTAACAGATACCAAGAAAGGAAGAAGCTACAAAAGTATGAAATAAGACGCTCAGGACCAAATAAAATGGAATATGTCCTGTTGATACTCTCTTAGGACAGATTCAAAAAAGAAGAATATATTAATCAGGATTGAACTTTGTAACATTTCATAAACTTTAAAAATATGCACCATTTATACAAATAATCAATCTAAATATTCATAAAATGAGCAGGGCTTATTGATAAGTGATTTTCAGGGCTTCACAGTATTTAAAATTATAATTGCCTTCTTAGCTTATTTGATTTTATTCAATCTCTGGAGACATATAGTAAAATAATTTTATAGACATGATCAAATAGTTTTATTTTAACTTAATAAATAAATTTATAGAGCACCACTCCAACCAAATAGATTTTTTGTTTTTTTGATAATAAGTTAATTCTTAAATTTAAACGTTCACAAAATTTACTTACTTGAAGAACGTCGAGGTGTTTTAGAAATGAATATACTCAAGGTGTTTAAAATATTAAACACTATGAACATTCTCTTAAGGGGCTTGCATAGGGGAGCCAAGACAGTGTAACTCAAGTGTTCAGCTCTATCACGATTTTGATTAAACTATTAGTAGTAT